>JAVALU010002287.1:0-207500 GCA_030770095.1 Gila robusta | reverse complement strand
TCGGCGCCGCGTTTGAGGGACTCATGTTTCGCGCTGTAGGGAATCTTAAAAAAGTGACGTGAGTGGAAGTTGCGAAATTGAAGGCGCGGCTCGAAATGGCTATTATTTCAAATAGCGTAGCATATTTTAAACTAATCGGTTAACCGGTTTCAACCGGCTAATGAGGCTCGGTGGTCGGTCAATAAAATTCTTAGTTTTCGCCATCCCTAGTGTGTGTGAGAGAGAGAGAGAGAGAGAGAGAGAGTGTGTGTGTGTGTGTGTGTGTGTGTGTGTGAGAGAGAGAGAGAGTTTTTTTTTGAGAAAAAAAAGAGAGTTGCTTTATTTTTGTCCTTGCTTATAGACGAGGTTGACAGAAGTTAGTCACTCTTGTTCAACAGAGGATGAAACGTGTCGTTATCTATGAATGTCGTAATATCCATTTCAAGTGGAGCGTGGAAGCTCGCGCTACTCATATGCTGAGAGAGAGATAAGACAGTAGAGCTGCACGATTCATCTTTAAAATACTGTGATCTCCATTCAAACACACACACGATCTTCTTCCAGTTCCTCTGTCTATTAAACCTTTGACAAAATCATATCGCAACATTTTAAATCTGTGTTGGCGCTGCCGCTGACCCAGAGAGAGTTGTCATGAAACAGCTTCACAAAAGGTCTTTTAAACCTCATAATAGTATCATTATTTCACATACAATAGATACAATAGTTCAAATTATTAACGAAGTACTGGGATAAAAGTTTAAAGTTCAAATATAAACACTGATGTCTACGGTAGCGATCGCAATAGAGTAAATCAGCTTTTGATAGAAACTTGGCACTTAAAATGACGCATTTATCGATTACATTGTTTCTCCACTAGGTGGCGACAAGTAACTGTTAAAAAATTATTATTATTGAATTATTTATTCAAGAGAATGTAGTTCTGTATGATGCTTCTGAAATAAAACTCAGAAAGATGTGATGAATTGTTTTTGTAAATATGACTCATCTTATACATAATGTACAGTCTGTATAAGTGTATGACTTTTCTCCATAGTCTAGTGCAGTGGTTCTCAAACCTGTCCTGGAGGACCACCAACACTGCACGTTTTCTTTGTCTCAAATAATCCCATGTGATAATGAGCTGATGAGTTGAATCAGGTGTGTTTGATTAGGGAGACAAAGAAAACGTGCAGTGTTGGTGGTCCTCCAGGACAGGTTTGAGAACCACTGGTCTAGTGTTAAGAACAAATCACAATACATTGCAATATCGAATCGCAATATTGTAGAGTCGCAATTCTTAAAAATCACAATAACGTATCGGCACCCAATTATTTGTATAAAGTCTCTTAATACCTTAACTACAGTTTATATACAGTTTATGAATGGACCGTGTTAATCCTGACTGTGCTGAGATTGAGTGTGTTTAAAGTAAAGGGTGTTAAATGTATATCATGATGTCAAAGTGTGTTTTTCAGTGTGACTATCAGTCCTGCAGTTTCAGCTTAATGAGGAGCAGCTCATGTGTTCATCATTTACAGATCAAACACATGAACTCACAGTGCAGGAGAAATACAGCAAACGCTTCAAACTCAAACATATTAATCCTCTCATATCATATGAACAGACCTGAAATTAATTTGATGAATTTGATCATGTTGTTTCAATAGCTTTGCTTATAATGAATTGTTAATGAAGATGATTATTTGCAATTACTCTGTCTTGATTAATGTCTGTTTTGCTTTGTAGTACTTTTATGTAACCCAAATAGTAATGCTGTATGAAAATGTATTGGAAATTATATAAAAAAATTAATACCAATTATGCATGTATACTTGACCTTATAAAAGTAGTAGATGTTTATATTAAGTAACTTAGAGTAGAGCATGTATGTATTAGATAAGAACTGCTTTTAAGGAAAATGTAATGCTGTAGATAAGGTATATTTTACAGATGAAGAAACGGAGAACCAAGAGAAAAAGAGCCAAGAAGACAGCGGGCAGGCTACGTCGGAAACACCTTAAAAGGGTCATGGAAGACTTGGCAGCTCTCCAGTTGATGACAACAGAAGAGAGTTTGACTTCGGCAGTGAACTGTTTGAGTATAAAAGACTGAGGAGAAGATTGAACAGGACATACTGATTTAGCGGAATCTCTCGACGCCAGAAAACCAGCTGATTGTACCTTGCTTTATATTGTAACTTTGCTATTAGTTTTGGTTTAACTTTTATTCTTGGAATATTAATAAATAACTATTATACTAATTGCAAGCAATTGTCTACCAGTATTGTTGTTAATAAACCTTAAGCAAGAACTAAACCACAGAGAAGTCTTCTGAACAAGTTGTAAGTACCATTTGAACGCTTATGATTTAGGTCAGATTTGACTTACTCTACCTAACCTGAGGATAATAAATAATAAGGTTAAAGGTGTAAGGTTAAAGCACACACCATAAAACAGAATGTAATAATAGTTATTTCCCTGCATTGTATTCCATTTTGATTATACTTTATGAATTCACAGTGACAGTTTTATGCGAGAGTCATGTATGATCTTACCACAGTTCCTCCAGTTTACAGTGAGGATTCTCCAGTCCAGCAGAGAACAGCTTCACTCCTGAGTCTCCTAGTTTATTCCCAGACAGATACAGTGTTCTCAGGTGTGAGGGGTTTGATCTCAGAGCTGAAGCCAGAGCAACACAACCTTCATCTGTGACACCACAATCCCACAACCTGTAGAGAACAATGACACATTAAGCCTATATCCAGAGATAAACATAACAATAAAATAACAACATAATACTTTCATAAAATACTCATTAGTTCACATTGTTAAAATACATCAGTTAGGATTAGGGGATAGAATACACAGTTTTACAGTATAAAAATCATTATTTCTATGGAAAGTCCCCATAAAACATGGAAACCCAACATGTGTGTGACTGAGTGAGTGTGTGTTTGTGTGTGTGTGTGTGTGCTTAATGTATTTGTAAACATTTTAAGGAACGTGTGTGTGTGCGTTAGGGCTGGGTGAAAAAAAAACGATTCACCTATCGCAATTTTTTTTGTTTAAGATTTTAAAATAATTTGTTTTATTCTAGAATCGATATTGATTCAAATTAAATTGCTTTATGTTTGTCCTTGCTTATAGCCGAGGTTGACAGAAGTTAGCCACACTTGCTCAACAGAGGATTAAACGTGTTGTTATCTATGAGTGTCGTAATATCCATTTCAAGTGGAGCGTGGAAGCGGCGTGAGACTGAATGCACTGAAAAGCCCTCGCGCTACTCATATGCTGAGAGAGAGATAAGACAGTTGAGCTGCACGATTCATCTTTAAAATACTGTGATCTCCATCCATTCACCATTTCTTTTCTACTGTCTACAGTGATAATTTGGAAAGAAACCGGAAGCCTAATGTTACTATAGCAATGAATGCAACTTGGATTGTGTGGAAAGGGGCAATTAAATAACACAGAGAATGTGTTTTTTTCATTCCATTGCGCTACTTTTCCATCGTTTTTAATGTAAACACCACCCTAGATGTGATTGACTGTTGCGCTCTCATCTCGCTTCCATACTTTTGCAGAGTATGGTGTATGAGGCGGCTTTCTTAACGGCACTCAAATTAAAATAACTTTAAAAAACGCATCTCTAGACCTGCACTGACATGCGTCTCGCGTTTTAACCGCAAAAACGCGTCCTATGTGAATGGCCCCTAACTGATTAAAAGATAAACCGCGCATGCTTATCTCAGTGTTGTTATTTAAGCAGACAGTTTGCCTCGTTCATTCAGTTTAACAGCATTAACAGCAAGCCAAATAGGACAAGGTTTCAACTAGGCTATAGACCTTAAGTAGCCCCGCCCCTTTCAGCGCTGCGCTCGTTGTCTTTTGTCTTCTGGTCTGTATTTTCACAGTGATCTTGCGTATTTATGAATGAACGCCTCGTTTAAAATCTTCCCGGTCTGCTGACATTTGTTGAGACATCTGCTGTAAACATTACAATCCTCATGATAACTTTTGTTAACTTTACAATAAGTAAATCCACTTCACCAGCTAATTACTCCTCGACAGCAATGCCATAGAGATACAGAGCGATCGCAAAAACGGAAGTTCAAAGACAATATTCTAAAGATGCTGTGCGCTTGTTTCTCTGGCACATAAGGTCTATACATATGCATTTTAAACAAGTGTTCTAGCTAATTTTATCTTGGTATGAATCAAAAATCAAATCAAGGCTGTATATTAATATTTAGGCTACAAGTAAGTATGAAGATACATATTCATGAAGATACAACTCCAATTCACACCTTGATAGCACACAATTTTTTTTTAATTATCATAGAAGACCTGGGATAAAAGTTTAAAGTTAAAGTATAAACACTGATGTCTACGGTAGCGATCAAAATAGAGTAAATCAGCTTTTGATAGAAACTTGGCACTAAAAATAATGCATTTGTCAATTACATTGTTTCTCCACTAGGTGGCGACAAGTGACTGTTAAAAAATGTATTTATTGAATTATTTATTCAAGAGAATGTAGTACTGTATGATGCTTCTGAAATAAAACTCAGAAAAATGTGATGAATTGTTTTTGTATATATGATTCATCTTATACATCATGTACGGTCTGTATTAGGGCTGAACGATTTTTGAAAATAATCTAATTGCGATTTTTTTCACCAATATTGCAATTGCGATTCGATATGCGATCATTTTTTAAGCTCTTTGTCTTCTGTATGAAACGGTTCTTTCCTGGAAGCCAGGCTCTGTGATCGGTATAAAGCTGGACTCACTGGTGATGGTGGCAGAGAGGAGGACATTGGACAAACTACTGGACATTATTGATAATGCCAGCCACCCTCTGCACACCATCATCAGCACTCAGAGGAGCCGGTTCAGTGGAAGGCTGCTCCTTCCCAGGTGCCGGACTAATAGACTCAAGGACTCCTTTGTCCCTCATGCCATCAGACTCTACAACTCCTCACTTGGGGGGAGGAGAAAATAGGGCAGAGAGGACAATACATATACATACATACATACATATACATAAACACATACATACACACCTGGACTTACATTATACCTGGTCACTATATCACTATAACAGTGGACTTAACATTGACAATTTTTTTTAAAATAATTTATGGTTGTTGATGTTCTGATTAATGTTATTATTATTATTGTATTGTTGTATTGTATTTTCTCTTTTTCTCTGCTACTCTCTTTTTCCTTTGCTAAAACTGCTGCTGGAATTCTCAATTTCCTTGCGGGAGTCTTCCTAAAAGGATTAATAAAGATAAGTCTAAGTCTAAGTCTAAGTCTAAGTCTAAGACCTCTGTTATGACGACATGAGGTGATGCATGAATTGATGAATGACATTTTTATTTAACTACTTCACTCAATAGTATATTTGAACTTCCAATCTTGTAAACATCAGAACATAAATATATATTAAAAAAATCTGTGGCTTTACCAAATTACCGCACTCAGTTTTTCAGATAATTCACTTTAAGAAACATGATATATAAACATGTGGATTGCACTTTTTAAATGCCATCTGTGAACTGCTAGACAGTCTTTAAATAAATAAATAAAAAATATACACACATCTTCCTGATCTCTCCAGTCAGTAACAGTACACACAAAGTGCAGAAAAATAAAGGAGAGCAAATACCTGCCTGAACCTCTTTGAAAATATTCAGGTAAATCAAAATTAACACAATATAACAATTGTAAAAAAAATAAAAAAATAATTATATATATATATTGTTACGATGGTGGTTGAGGACAAGGAAGCAGCAGGATCCACTTGCAGCACACACTTTATTAAATAAACTGAAAACTTTACAAAGACTCAGGCTAGGAACAGGACTCAGGGAAAGCATGACCAAAATCAACAGTAACAACACAAGAACTCACAAAGACTGGACAGAAACACAGGGCTTAAATACAAGGGCAATTCATAACATATATATATATATATATATATATATATATATATATATATATATACACTCTTTTAAATGAAACCTGGCTGAACTTCTTGGTTATCTGCAGTCACTAACAGCAACACACCACACAAACTAAAGTGCACAATGAGTAGCCTATGGCACTGCCAGCCATAATGATCCTAGCTCAAAGGTTTTCTGCTTGGGTGATTTCCGCGTGCAGTTTTGAAGTGCGTTCATATGGCGTAACACTTTCAAACATTTCGGTCACTGATCCTTGCCGAGTACTTGGATTATTTTGCACACTGCTTAAAGCTAATGTCAGACACCTGAATTGCTTGACTTAATCTTCTTTGAATCTTATCTATGCCTCAAAATGGAGTCATTAGAACAAAGGGTGAGAGTCTCAGTAATCTGACTCGTTTAACTTACAATAGAGAGAACAGGACTGGCAATGAATCTCTTGCTGATACTCTGATATCTATATTCAGTCTACTAAACTTTCTCAGTTTCTATACTATTGTATTGGAACCTAAATTAAAACATTTACTAAATTTGTAACACTACAACACTAACATTCCTTCAGTGTCTGGTTCTGTCGAGCCTGAGGCCATTGTCAATGTACAGTTGCCAAGTTAACTCTTGTTACGCTCCCGTGTTACGTGACAGAGTGCAGCCAGCCGGTGCAGCCTTTGTGTTAGAAAATCTCGTTTCATCATATCGCGATATTATCACAAATGCAATTAATCGTCCAGCCCTAGTCTGTATAGTGTATACTGCACAGCCCTAGTGTGTGTGTGTGTGTGTGTGTGTGTGTGTGTCTGTGAGTGAGTGTGTGTGTGTGTGTGTGTATGTGTGTGTGTGTGTGTGTGTGTCTGTGTGTGTGAGAGTGAGTGTTTGTGTATGAGAGAGAGAGAGAGTGTGTGTGCGTGTGTGTGTGTGTGTGTGCGTGCGCGAGTGTGTGTGTGAGAGAGAGAGTGTGCGAGTGTGAATGCGTGTGTGTGCGCGAGTGTATGCGTGTGTGTGAGAGAGAGAGTGTGTCTGTGAGTGTTTGTGCGTGTGAGTGAGTGTGTCTGTGAGTGTTTGTGCGTGTGAGTGAGTGTGTGTGAGAGAGAGAGTGTGTGTGTGTGTGTGTGTGAGAGAGCTTAATGTAGAGTTCTCAACGGGCCTGAAAATAACAACCCGACCCGACCCGGCCCGTGGCTTTTAAAGCCCGGACCCGATGTAACCCGACACATCAACATGAATTCTCTGCCCGAACCCGACCCGCGGCCCGACGCCGATTTTTTTTTCTTTTTTTTTTTCTCATACACGTATTATCATGACCAGCAGACGGGAATTCAAATCAACCTTTAATGTTCACCTCTTTTAACAATAGCCTACAAACAATACAAACAACTGAAACAAACTTTAAATATATAAATAGGCTATATACTAAATATGCCTCAAATAAAAATCTTCTGGACGACCCTGTTTTTTTGCTGTCATATTTCATCAGCACCTTGCATTTTGAGCATTGCACATAACCTGTAGAACTTCCATCAGAATCCAGCACCACTCCAAACACTTTCCAGACCTCTGATTTTCCCACTCCTGTAGTAGCGATGGTGAATTCACCTGCGGCAAGTTTAGGCTACTTTTCACCAACTCCATCTTCTTCTCCAGGCTAAAGGCGTGCACGAGCGGCGTCAGGTCTGCCCCCGCGATGCACGTTGCAAGCAGCAGCCAGACTTTCTTTACGGTGAATAGCAGCGATGATTAATAAATTTTTTTTTTTTTTTTCACTGAGCGGAAAAGATTAAGCCCGAGGTCCGACCCGACCCGAGTCATTTGCTTATATTTTCGACCCGAACCCGGCCCGAACCCGCGGGTCCCGTCGGGTTTGTCGGGCCGACCCGGCCCGTTGAGAACTCTAGCTTAATGTATTTGTAAACATTTTAAGGAACTCTTAATACTAATGTAATTAATGTCGAATAAAGGTTGTATTAAAGCACTTAATGACAGTTTCTGATTTTCCGTGACCTAATCTAAAGTGAGAACTATTTATGGTTAATAAGTTGTTAACACAGCATTATCTAACTCTTTACATAAGAGCTAATTAAACAATAACACTTTGTTAATTACAGTGACAATGAAGAACTCACTATTTGTATATAGTCTCTTAATATATTAACTAGAGCTTATATACTATTATATACTATACATTAACTATAAACTAACAGTTTGCAAATGATTTATAAGCGCTGTGTTACTCTATACTTGTGATAAAGTGTCACCATTATTTCAAACTGGTCGCATTAAGTGAAATTGTTCCTTTTGTATGTGATGGAGTGATTCTTCTTTTTCAAAAATAACACATAATAAACAAAGTAAAGATGAATTTGACTGACAGCATTATTATTATTTTTTTAAGATTTCCATAGATATGGCGATATATATTGTTATCGTGTGTTATTTTGGCCATAATAATCATGTAGTGATGAATCTGATATGGTGACAGTCCTGGTTCAGATGAGACACACACCACTTCCCTCTTTCCAGCTGCACACACACACATATATAATAATAATAATCTGTGCAGACACACATTTTGAGGCAATGCTCACGCTTTTGCAAGGGTCTGTTTGCACAAGCATTACAAGGCAAGTTGATTTACACCAAACATTTGTGCTTTAAAAACCCTCTTCACTGTAACCTGCATCTGTTGTCTGGTTTGTAGTTCGTCCGGTTTATTTAACTGTTAGTTTTACTGTGTTTTGGGGATAATAATATAGTGAGATGTAAATGTTCCTCTTCAGGGAGACTCCTCACCGCTGCCTTCTACTGCCGGCAGGATCTGACGGTTCAAGCAGGAATCTGTCGCTGAACCGCCGGATGGGGCTTACGCCAAACATATATTATATACACTATCTACATATTAATACTTATTCACTCAGAGTCTTTATGGTATAGATGATCTTACCACAGTTTCTCCAGTTTACAGTGAGGATTCTCCAGTCCAGCAGAAAGCTGCTTGATTCCTGAGTCTCCTAGTTTATTCACAGACAGATACAGTGTTCTCAGGTGTGAGGGGTTTGATCTCAGAGCTGAAGCCAGAGCAACACAACCTTCATCTGTGACACCACAATCATCCAACCTGTAGAGAACAATGAGACACATTAAGCCTATATCCAGAGATAAACATTACAATAAAATAACAACATAATGCTGTCAATATAAAATAAGAAATATATAAAATACTCATTAGTTCACATTGTTAAAATACATCAGTTAGGATTAGGGGATAGAATACACAGTTTTACAGTATAAAAATCATTATTTCTATGTAAAGTCTCCATAAAACATGGAAACCCAACATGTGTGTGATGAGTGAGTGAGTGTGAGTGTGTGTGTGTGTGTGTGTGTGTGTGTGTGTGTGTGTGTGTGTGTGTGTGTGCGCGTGCTTAGTGTATTTGTAAACATTTTAAGGAATGTGTGTGTGTGTGTGTGTGTGTGTGTGTGTGTGTGTGTGTGTGTGTGTGTGTGTGTGTGTGTGTGCGTTAGGGCTGGGAGAAAAAAAACAATTCACCTATCGCAATTTTTTTGTTTAAGATTTTAAAATAATTGTTTTATTCCAGTATTGATATTGATTCAAATTAAATTGCTTTATTTTTGTCCTTCCTTATAGATGAAGTTTACAGAAGTTAGTCACTCTTGTCCAACAGAGGATGAAATATGTCGTTATCTATGAGTGTCGTAATATCCATTTCAAGTGGAGCGTGGAAGCGGCGTGAGACTGAATCAGTGTTGCCAACTTAGCGTCTTTGTCTGTATTTTTAGTGACTTTTCAGACCCCTTTAGTTACTTTTTTTTAAAAAGCGAATAGCGACAATCTAGCGCCTCTTTGGTCAAACCTCGGTAAGCTCCAGATGTTGTCAGTGGTGCGAGCGCAAGATCATTCAGTGAATGGCTGAGAGGAGCAGCGGTTCATTCTTCTGTTGAGCGCATGGCCGCTGACAGACGGGAATCAGCAGTGTTTCTCACTGACGCATCACTTGTCTGCTTCTCTTTTGTTTTAGATTTAAAGAATTTAGTTTGACCATTTTAATTTCCTTTCTTTTCTTGTGCTTATTACTTGGAATATTCACTATCACAGAGCTTTAGTTCATCCAGTTCCCGAACTCTCAATTCAGATAATTTTACACATATAAAAAATGTAGTCATTCACTATATCATTGCTACTCGTTCTTTTGTCTGACAAAAAAATATAGGTAATGAGAACATCTTTATTGGACATTTGGCTACTTTATATTATATTAAAATACAGTATGTGAGCATGAATTTAGAAAGAAAACATTAGGCAGAAAGCAAGTATGATGCGATTACGTCATGAATATGCTAATTGAGTGAGAGAGTGTTTGTGTGTGTGAGAGAGTGTGAGAGAGTGTTTGTGTGTGTGAGAGAGTGTGTGAGAGAGAGAGACAGTGTGTGTGTGTGTGTGTGTGTGTGTGTGTGTGTGTGTGTGAGAGAGTGTGTGTGAGTGAGTGAGTGAGTGAGTGAGTGAGTGAGTGTGTGTGTGTGTGTGTGTGTGTGTGTGTGTGTGTGTGTGTGTGTGTGTGTGTGTGTGTGTGTGTGTGTGTGTGAGAGAGAGAGTGTGTGAGTGTGTGTGGTAAAACCCCCCCGATTTTACCATCTTAGATCAGCCACTCAGAGTGTACACTAGACATGAGACCTACAACTATCTGGGTCACAAGTTTAACCCTCTGGGGACCAAGGTGTTTTTGGGGCCCATGGGATGTTTTGACATGCACTGACATTTGTGCTTTTTTCAGTTATTTATAAACATGTTGATGGTGCAAAAACATGCAAAGGTGTAAATTCACTCTATATAGCACAAACAGGGCTACCATAATATGTGAGCAACATGTATGTACATGTTTGTATTTTTAAGAGAATAATGTTTATGCGTGGTTATTGAAAAAAATAAAAATGAAAGTTGCTGAAATAAGACCACAAAACACATACTAAATATGTGTCCACAAGACTTTTGACTAATGGATGTTGTCGCTTCGAGTTCTGGCTTCAAAATGATGTGAAAATCATCCTGCCTTATCGTTCACATAAAACAAAACAATTTATACTTTGTATGACAGTTTTTTTGTCAGAAGAGGTTTATACGTGGGAGTGGTAATGGCCTATCAATATTAATGAGATTCAGACCAGGGGTGTGACAGACACTCCCCCAATGGCTAATGGCCCATCAAGTGAGGCAGCCTGAACAAAGAATGAGAGGAGATTCAAAGGTTTTGTTTTTCAATCTGTTTTATTGTAATTCCTCTATGTGGAGAAACTAAATGTTCTAAATTTGCTCTAAGCAAATCAAATGTGAGTAAAATAAATAAATAATCAGTCGGCTATAAACAAAGCAATTGTGAGCGATAAATAAACAAAAGTAAAGGCAGGTATCTCACAGTAAATGCTTATGCCCCGTTGATGCGGGCTCTAAGCAAATCAAATGTGAGCAAAATAAACAAAAGTAAAGGCAGATCGCTATCCTCGCAGACCACGCCTGCTATGCTAGCGGGCTAAGGCTAGTAGCGGAAGTTCGGAAAGGTGGATATAAGTAGTGAAATCAAAGCAATCCGATTGTTGTGAATCACTCAGCTGTGGTCCAAGTTCCCGGGCAGGCAGGAATCTCAGAGTCTGTGGAACCATATCAATGTCAGTTTCTGTTTTCCATGACAGAGTGGACTCCTTGTTGCTCGTCTGAATGTTTGTCTTGGCCCTCTTTGCCACATTCCTATAAAAATAATAATATTAATAAAGGTTAATAAAGGTTGATCAAAGTACTATCAGCATGTCAGGGCTATCAGGGCAATCAGCATGTTGATAAAAAAAATATATAAGCTCTTTTATATTAACATTACCAATCAGTAATTGTAATATTGTGCATGCATAACACATTTTTTGCAAAGCCACAGTAGTAGGTACAAAATAGTAGATAAATATGTACTTACTCTTTTTGATTTCCGTTGCTGCGTGTCCTGCGAGTTGCAGTGGAAGGCGAGAGTGAACAAGCTACACTCCTTTTAAAAAAAGTTGAAAACTATTATTATCATATATTTTACAGAGTACTATTCCAGCACATGCATAACTGATGGACATTTAGCAATGCTGATAAAGCAACACAATATAAGCTCTTTTATATTAACATTACCAATCAATAAATGTTATATTGTGCATGCATAACAACACATTTTTTGCAAAGCCACACAGGCACATATACATTTGTATCATCACTAAGTATATACACAAAATGTAACTAACATCTGTAAAATAGTAGGTAAATATGTACTTACTCTTTTTGATTTTTGTTGCTGCGTGTCCTCTTTGCAGTGGAAGGCGAGAGTGAACAAGCTACATTCCTTTTAAAAAAAGTTAAAAACTATTATTATCATATATTTTACAGAGTACTATTCCAGCACATGCATAACTGATGGACATTTAGCAATGCTGATAACACAAAACATATGTAACATCATCAGCCAATCTCCAAAAATAAATAATAAAGTCATATAGGCTCATATTGTATTAACACTAAGTATAAACAAAATTGAAATAACATCTGTAAAATTGTAGGTAAATATGTACTTACTCTTTCTGATTTCTGACTGTGTTGCTAAGCGCACTCCGAGTTGCAGGCGGAGGTAGTGATGAAGCTACATTCCTTTTAAAAAAGTTGAAGAATATTATTACATAAATATAACGATAGTAGCATTAGTCTATAATGAATAACTGATGTAAATAATTTTAGACGCGTGCAATAAGCCTATATGCGTGTCAATGGGCCATTACCGGAGAGGCACACCGCAAACAAAACACATTTGCGCAATTAATTAACTGGGTATATTTACACATTTCAGCACATTTACACACATTTACAACTGATATTTGCGAGCATGCATCGTTAATGATAATGAGGCAGCATTTAAACTAGTCAAAATATAATCTAAACACCTACTAGGCCTATTTTCTAAAATAACTTCTAAATTCTAGCTTTTATACATAATGATCTAAACATATAATTTACACATACAAATTTCCTAACCAAGGGGTTTACAGTGCGTAGCATATGCACTAAAAAAAAAAAAAAAACATTTTTGATGTTGAAATGGTACGAGATATTAAATTCATGGTATAGATATGCACTTTCATTAGATCGTGTTGAATATATCAAATGTCAATACTCTGGATGGCAAGTGGAAAATAGTCCACCCAGTATAATCTGTAAGCTACATGTTTATATTGAATAGCTTGTCAACTATTGGAAGTAAGACTAAATACTTACTCATCCGAAATTCTATCCACGGCTAGATCAAGTCGCTCTTCAAAATACAAACGGTCGTCATCAGAGTAGTCGCACTCTTCTTCTGATGAAAATGTGGATTCTTCATCGCTAGTATCCAGGACGAGCTGAAGAGCTTCCACACCGGTGTATCTTGCCATCTTCCCAACGCGCAGGTGACTGAATGATGAAACTTGAAGCCTTTAATGCATTTGCTTGGGGGCGTTTACCTGTTTTGCATAGATGGCTTAACACATTATCTTGTGAATAGCGCGCTCCGTGAGTAGGCGTGAACGAATTAAAGTAAATGAGCTCATAATCAGCTCGACTGGAATCGCTCTATTTTCATACAGATTACAGAAGCTGAGAATATTTGTTTTTAATATAAATTACTAGGGATGGCCCGATACCATTTTTTTTTCAAACCGATACGAGTACGAGTATTTACATTCGTGTACTTGCCGATACCGAGTACCGATACCGATATTTCTACCGCAAAAGTAACTATAGGCTCCCAGAAAAGAAGACAGAAGACTATTTTAGAACACAGGTTAGAAGACTGTTTTTATTTTCTTCTCTGCTTGTTTTAACAAGTCTAAAAATAAATAATAATGAGTAAAATAATAAATGTATTAACACACAAACCACTGTTAATTTAACATAAAAGCAAGCAGTTACTGCGTGCATGGTCTGACATGACTGAATGCGCCCAAAGTGCGCTCCCTTAATAGTCTAATTCCAAAAAAGCTGACAGTTCATCGCGATCTCACACATCTGTTATTATCAATGAAGCTGACTGCACAATGAATCTTTCATAATATCCACACTTTGTTTGTTATAATTAGAGGATTTGCCAGCATACAGAATTCAGCACTGAACAAAAAGTTTTGAGCGGTGAGGGGAGTCTATCTTAAATGCTTCTGATTGGCCATTGCGTTCAAGAAATCAACACATATGTCTGTGATTGGCTACATCGCTCAACGCTGCAAACATGTTATGAATAGAAACTCTGGCCTGTAAATCGTTTCTATTTTGTTTTAGTTGTTCTTCTTGCTTTTCTGCAACAGATGAATAAAAATCTATTAGTTTTAATATTTTGTATTCATAGATATTTCTAGTTTGCGGGAGTCCCGCGAATCGTTTTATTCTCCCGGAACCCGCACACACAGAGTGAGTGCATTACCGCCCGCGCCCGCGCTCGCACTCGGCCATCAGATCTAGTGCCGCGCCGCACTCTATTGCGTTGGGAGTGCAAGTCCCTATGCCTCAGTTCACCTCGACAAAGCACTCGCGGCAGCCAGTTTCGTTTCGCAAAATGTACGTGGTATCGGGGCGTGGTATCGGCGAATTTTTATGAGTACAAGTACGAGTATATGAGGACAGTATCGACCCGATCCCCGATGCCAGTATCGGTATCGGGCCATCCCTATAAATTACTTCATTTAAAAGATGCGATCTCAAGCTTTATGCCCGTGGGTATGTTTGCCTGTTTGACTGAATTTTCGTGGAGTTACAGATAATTTCCGAACGCGTTTCAAATTGGAGTTCGCTGACAGAGAGAGTGCAGAACTCGCATCATGTTAATTTTTCTTTATTTGGCAAAAAGCAAAACACTTTATTTTTATTGTGAGTATACAGAAAAAAATAGAAACTGAACAGGATCGATTGATGTATAACACGAAAATGAAAGATCAAAATTAACAGAGCATTTTGAGTTTATTTTGCATTCCTAAAAAAAAAAAGAGCAAAACGCGAGGGCGCGTTTTTGGTCCCCAGAGGGTTAACATCGCCGGAGAATGGAGTCTGCAAGTGACTGACATGGCACATCAGTTTATGACCAGACTGGATCTCATTGATGCATCACCACTTCCTGCTACTCTAAAAGTGCAAGCAATAAGAGACAAAGCGTTTTCTAAAATTCAACATCTTTTTGCAAATGTCCATATTCCGCAAAAAGTATAGCGAGAAATGGACAACAAAACCGTAAGCGTGGTTAGGAAATGGCTTTGTCTCAACACACATTCCACAAGATGTTTTATCTTTCAGAAAAGACAGGACGGGGGGCTTGGAGTTCCACACTGCATGTGGGAGTACACAGCTACAAGACAGTCTCACCTCACCAACATGCTGAACTGTGATGACGTCAGCGTGAGGCAAATGGCCAGAGCATCCTTATTGCTGGATTTTAAAAGACGGAAGGTGCTACACGCATGCGGTGGGGAAGACAGCTTCCTGGGTTTTAAAAGAAAGATCAATGGAAAGCTAGATGGACAGGCACAGGGATTTGGTGTGTCATCAGACTGGCCAGACTTAAATGACCTATGCTGGAAGACAGGTACTGAACTGAAGTGGACCTCTCATTATCGACCTGTAGAGGTCTCTGATGCAGTCGTAGAGTACACATCTGTCATCGTGGAAGCCAGGCTGATAACCATAACAACACTGTTCACCTGCTCCAGCCTAGAACATCGAGGCAGACTCTCTTGTTTATTCACAGAGCCCAAAATATGGAGTACTGGTCCAGTCTGAAACTCCAGGGAAAGTTGGCAAAACTGCCCTGTGCAGAGCACTCCGTATCACACACTATCTACAGCAATGCCACAGACTCGTGGACCTCATTGCTGCTCAGATTCCCTGCGTGGCTGAGGAGCAGATCTTTAAACACACTACTGTACAGTCTGAATGGTTTAACTCGCCTGCAAACACTTTTTTAGGAATTGCTAATACGCCCGATATTGTTAACATCTCTCAGAATGGCAAAAAAAGTTACACTATTTGAGGTGTCATGTGCATTTGACTTGTTTATGGAGGACTCTTACTGCTCTAAGATTCTAAAATATCAGTCATTGATATCGACCATTGAGAACCTTGGGTACAGATGCCAACTTATTGTGATAGCTGGCGGTCCGTGGACTTTGCATTGGGGGGATTTCTAAAACAAGGGCCAAACAGTTGGGAAAGTACTGTTCAATCTCAGCAACTATAGGAAGCATGTGTGTGTGTGTGTGAGAGAGAGAGTGACAGTGTGTGTGTGTGTGTGTGTGAGTGTCTGCGTGTGTGAGTGAGTGTGTGTGTGTGTGTGTGCGAGAGAGAGAGAGAGAGAGAGAGAGAGAGAGAGAGTGTGTGTGTGTGTGTGTGTGTGTGTGTGTGTGTGTGTGTGTGTGTGTGTGTGTGTGTGTGTGTGAGAGAGTGAGTGAGTGAGTGAGTGAGTGAGTGAGTGAGTGAGTGAGTGAGTGAGTGAGAGATTCCATGAGAGATGGTCATACATGAGTTGAGCTCCAGATACACTGCAATGAAAACAAGATTTGTTTGCCAATAAGCTGAAGAAAATAGAGGATTCAACATACAACTAGGGGTGTGACGGTTATTATATAACCGTTGGACCGACGGTTATAGTTGAACACCGTCATTAGAACTCTATAACCGCCAAAACCGTGTTATTAAAATATTTTTTACGTTGTTTATGTTTAATGTTTAAATACTAATTAAAAACAATTGTTAACAGTCTGTGTTATTAATGGTCTATGTCGTTTCCAACTGTATTTGATTCTTTGGGAAAACAGCATTAGTGAGATGTGCAGATAAAGGCGTGCAGCTTGTATCATAGGAATTCTCCGGAAAACTCCGGGGGGAAATAGTATCAGCTGACGAGGGAAACGGAGGCGGAGTTAGTGGAGCTTCGGAGGCTGCTACTGCTGGAGATGATTCGGGAGAGGTCTGTGCACCCATAGACATAATAAATACATTGACACAGTTAACCCGCTATCCCCAAGAACAACCAATTGACTTTACGGCTGATCCACTAGCATGGTGGAGAGACAATGAAACACGCTATCCGCTGTTAGCAAAATTAGCACTTAAATACATGTGTATTTGTGCTACAAGCACAGCATCAGAGCGAGTTTTTAGCACTGCGGGTAACATAGCTACCCCTTTCAGATCGTCACTAAAACGAGTAACTTGAACATGTTGGTGTTCCTTCAATTTCCGTTTTACTGCAGGTGAGAGAGAGAAGAGTGTGTGTGTGTGTGTGTGTGTGTGTGTGTGTGTGTGTGTGTGTGTGTGTGTGTGTGTGTGTGTGTGTGTGTGTGTGTGTGTGTGTGAGATTCCATGAGAGATGGACATACATGAGTTGAGCTCCAGATACATTGCAATGAAAACAAGATTTGTTTGCCAACAAGCTGAAGAAAATAGAGGATTCAACATACAACAACATCTAAACAAAGATTTTGTTGAATCTGGACAGAGGTTTTGTTTTATTTTGACACTGTCACACTGAATCTGAGGAAAAGTTCAAGAGAAGCTGATCACAGGATAAGCCTCTGCAGAAGAGGATATTCATGTTGGAAAGTAGGGCTGGGCGATAAAACGATAACGATAATTATCGCGATATAATTTTTTCTCGATAAAATTATATCAAGAGTTCGATAAATATTCGATAATGTTTATGCGCTAAAAGCGGAACGAAACTCATTTGAACCGCGCGCCACACGGACCATTTATCCGCTTGGCTCAAAGTCCAAACGGCAGCGCAGCGCGAGCTCACGACTAGAGCAGAGGCGTTTACTCTGATCGTCTCGCTCACTAGAGCAGAGGCGTTACTCTGATCGTCTCGCTCACTAGACTCTGATCGTCTCGCTCACTAGAGCAGAGGCGTTACTCTGATCGTCTCGCTCACTAGAGCAGAGGTGTTACTCTGATCGTCTCGCTCACTAGAGCAGAGACGTTTACTCTGATCGTCTCGCTCACTAGAGCAGAGGCGTTACTCTGATCGTCTCGCTCACTAGAGCAGAGGCGTTACTCTGATCGTCTCGCTCACTAGAGCAGAGGCGTTTACTCTGATCGTCTCGCTCACTAGAGCAGAGGCGTTCCTCTGATCGTCTCGCTCACTAGAGCAGAGGCGTTTACTCTGATCGTCTCGCTCACTAGAGCAGAGGCGTTACTCTGATCGGCCTCGCTCACTAGAGCAGAGGCGTTACTCTGATCGTCTCGCTCACTAGAGCAGAGGCGTTACTCTGATCGGCCTCGCTCACTAGAGCAGAGGCGTTACTCTGATCGTCTCGCTCACTAGAGCAGAGGCGTTACTCTCTCTGATCGTCTCGCTCACTAGAGCAGAGGCGTTTACTCTGATCGTCTCGCTCACTAGAGCAGAGGCGTTTACTCTGATCGACCTCGCTCACTAGAGCAGAGGCGTTTACTCTGATCGTCTCGCTCACTAGAGCAGAGGCGTTACTCTGATCGGCCTCGCTCACTAGAGCAGAGGCGTTACTCTGATCGTCTCGCTCATTAGAGCAGAGGCGTTTACTCTGATCGGCATCGCTCACTAGAGCAGAGGCGTTTACTCTGATCGTCTCGCTCACTAGAGCAGAGGCGTTACTCTGATCGTCTCGCTCACTAGAGCAGAGGCGTTACTCTGATCGTCTCGCTCACTAGAGCAGAGGCGTTACTCTGATCGGCCTCGCTCACTAGAGCAGAGGCGTTACTCTGATCGTCTCGCTCACTAGAGCAGAGGCGTTACTCTGATCGTCTCGCTCATTAGAGCAGAGGCGTTTACTCTGATCGGCCTCGCTCACTAGAGCAGAGGCGTTACTCTGATCGTCTCGCTCACTAGAGCAGAGGCGTTACTCTGATCGGCCTCGCTCACTAGAGTAGAGGCGTTACTCTGATCGGCCTCGCTCACTAGAGCAGAGGCGTTACTCTGATCATCTCGCTCACTAGAGCAGAGGAGTTACTCTGATCGTCTCGCTCACTAGAGCAGAGGCGGTACTCTGATCATCTCGCTCACTAGAGCAGGGGCGTTACTCTGATCATCTCGCTCACTAGAGCAGAGGCATTTACTCTGATCGTCTCGCTCACTAGAGCAGAGGTGTTACTCTGATCATCTCGCTCACTAGAGCAGAGGCGTTACTCTGATCATCTCGCTCACTAGAGCAGAGGCATTTACTCTGATCGTCTCGCTCACTAGAGCAGAGGTGTTACTCTGATCATCTCGCTCACTAGAGCAGAGGCGTTACTCTGATCGGCCTCGCTCACTAGAGCAGAGGCGTTTACTCTGATCGTCTCGCTCACTAGAGCAGAGGCGTTACTCTGATCATCTCGCTCACTAGAGCAGAGGCGTTTACTCTGATCGGCCTCGCTCACGAGTAGGGTTGCCAACTGTCCCGAATTAGCCGGGATGTCCCGATTATTGGGCCTAATTTATTTGTCCCGTACGGGACCTCACTTGTCCCGTTTATTGAGTGCTAAGCTGATCTAACCACTGACTGATACAACAGCAACACGACACTTTAGAACGATCACGACACCGGTCATCATCCAATCACAGCCCACACTCACGCGCATCAGACCATACGAATAACAGAATTCTTTTGGGACATATCTGTTGTTTGATTTGCGAACAGAATCCTCTGCTGTCTGGTCGCTCCCGGTTCGATCCGGACTTGCGTTAACGGCAAATCCCTTTCACTGTCCGGCAGGGTTTTGATTTTTGGCAAATCAGTTTTGGTGAATTCAAACAACGTGATTAATTTTCCAAGTCCAACATCCAGCAATGCAAGAAAACATGAAATCTTCCTGAGGGAATAATATGCTGATGTGATTTTCTGCCCAATAAACATGTCTGATTATCATTAATGTTTAAAAAAAAAAAGAGTCAGGATTCTTTGATGAATAGAAGGTTCAAAGGAGATTTATCCGAAATAAAAAAGCTTTTGTAACATTATAAATGTTTTTACTGTCACTTTTGATTAATTTAATGCATCCTTGCAGAATAAAAGTAGGCTATTACTTTCTTTAATTTCTTTAAAATGTAGTGTATAATGTTACAACAGCTTTCTACTTCAGATAAATGCTATTATTTTAAACTATGGTTTGTGTGTAATGTGACTTTTTTGTGTAACCTTGAAATTCGTTTTAGAATTAAATTGTACATAAATAGGTTAAGCAAAACAAATCTGAGAACCTTTTAAACACATATGAACCTGAAATGACATATACTCTGTGTGTGTGTGTGTGTGTGTGTGTGTGTGTGTGTGTGTGTGTGTCGGGGGGGGGGGGGGGGCAGTAAAGAACCACGATTGTCCCGCATTTTTCTTTTCTGAAGTTGCCAACCCTACTCACGAGATCCAGTGAGAAGCGCTTGAATTCAGCGAAGAACACAAATGTCTCAGTGATTTAAACCAGTTTAAAGGCAGATGAAACAGCGCTGACAAACAGGAGAAACACTGTGTGCAACGTTAGTCAGAAGGCTTTTCCGTCGACAAATTGCCATCATTTACCATGGATTTACTGTAACGTTAGCCTAGTAATATTAACTGCACCATGAAATGTGGGATTGAATTGTATTGAATTGTATTATATTATTAATGTAGACACTTAGTTAAAGGACTAATGGAATATAATTACAGTTTTTAATTAATAATGTATTTAGGCTACTGTTTTTCATACAAATACCATAGAAACCATAAAGTTACATTTTGCCATGATAGTGAGGTGCTATAGGCTATGCCTGGTTTTATCTGTGGTTATCATGATCTAAATGGATGATACTGGATGACCAATGGTTAATTTTAATCAAATTCAAACAGTCAGAA
Organism: Gila robusta; assembly: GCA_030770095.1. NCBI lineage: Eukaryota > Metazoa > Chordata > Actinopteri > Cypriniformes > Leuciscidae > Gila > Gila robusta. The sequence continues at coordinate 186,658 of JAVALU010002287.1, read as the reverse complement.
TATTACATTTTACCAAATACAATTGAGGTCATTACATTTTTTAACAAATTTTACTGTTTTTGCTAATGAACATAAATTTAACATAGTAAATCTGCATCCTAACTCAAGCTAATACTACTGTCAACTCACTGTCAAATATGCGTTTCGAGACGAAACATGTAATATAAATATTGCAGCCTGCACTGCAAACTGTGCAGAAAATACGTGCCATCAAAGTCAGGCAACACAAACCTGTTTGAAGACTTGAAACAATATCCCATTAGCACATGCAGAAACTAAGAAATTACATTTTCTATGAAGATATTTATTTTGTTAAGGAAAAATGACAAATATTTGAATGTTCTACCTCAGATTTGTGAAATGTTCACCTGTTTGGCAAGTGTTTGTCATGATATGTTCTGACAATAAAGAGTAGTTTAAAACCACAATTAACACTCTTGTTTCTACAACTCTTACTTAGGAGCAAAAATCTGCCTTTAAACTTGAAAGAAATAAAGATTTGACATTTATCGTGATAATTATCGATATCGACTGATATAAAACAATTAGTGTGATAATTTTTCACAAAATTATGAAACACTTGGCATTAACATGCGACCTGTATCTGGATGTTGTCCACACACACACTGAAACACAAGTGTAAACGCGCTTCTATTGGGAATGTTCTCGATCAGCATGTCCCGGTCCGGAGGGAGTCGAGGACGCATTGTAATCGGATCTCAGTGTAATGTAAACGCTATCAGCCATCGTGTCTGCATTCACAGGTGGACGTCACCCTCCCCCCCCCCCACTGTCATTATTCCCCTCCTCTCTCTTACATCATATGAACAGACGTGAAAATAATTTGATGAATTTGATCATGTTGTTTCAATAGCTTTGCTTGTAATGAGTGTAATAAGTTATTTCCCTGCATTTTATTCCATTTTGATTATACTTTATGAATTCACAGTGACAGTTTTATGCGAGAGTCATGTATGATCTTACCTCAGTGTCTCCAGTTTACAGTGAGGATTCTTCAGTACAGCAGAAAGCTGCTTGATTCCTGAGTCTCCTAGTTTATTCACAGACAGACTCAGTGTTCTCAGGTGTGAGGGGTTTGATCTCAGAGCTGAAGCCAGAGCAACACAACCTTCATCTGTGACACCACAATCATACAACCTGTAGAGAACAATGACACACATTAAGCCTATATCCAATGTTTTTCTTAATTGTGTTTATAATTTGTGCAATCTCTTTTTTTTAAACAAAATATTAAATGTATCAGGAAGTTTAACTGTTATTCTAAGAGATTATGTCTCTATGTGAGGGAGAAAGATTATATAAAACTGATAAAATGGAATACATTGAATACATCTGTTTTTTCCCTAAATATAAATGTATTAACATTTCAATTAAATTAAATATGAAAAAAGTCTAAATATAAATGTTTATATACACACTCGGGATGCACCGCTCCGATACTCAGTATCGGTATCGGCTCCGATACTGCCATTCTTTGCCGGATCGGGTATCAGTCAGACGAGGCCGATCCAAATACAATATTGTGCGTATACTATTCTGTGTTATTGTTAAGCCCCACAAAAGGCACAAAAACATTATAAAGCACCAGAAAGTTTTCATGCACTATATTATAAGTGTTCAGAAGCCATTGTATAGTATAATGTGAGGAAGAAATTAATATTTAAGTCGTTAAATTCAAGTTCAAGTAAACTTTTCCCTCCACTGCGGCTGTCAGTCATTCTTCATTCAGCATTAAAACAGCGCGTCGCGTTCGGTTACGACAGTCAACATGATGAAACTCTCTCCAAGATGATTCAATGTTACTATTATTATACTTGATCTGTAGATAAAGGTCTATGGTTTCTCATAAAATGACTTTATCTTGCTGGACTGTATTGTCGTACCTTAATCATGTGACTTTCTACCAGGTGTCTGTTAGATCACAACACAGGAGTAGAGAGCACTATAATTGTTCTTCACGCGCACAGTAACTGAAATTTAAAACTGTTAAAAGAAAAGGCTGAGTAAACTGTTGCATAGATAGATACTGTATAACACACTACGCATCAATATGTTTTTCCTCAGTGCTTTGAACTTTAATGCGGACTCGAAGAGCTGCGCGCTGTGACTCGCTTCAAGTGCATCATTCTGCGCTCGGGATGCGCATAAGCGCTTTGTGCCGCACTGTATTGGAGCCTTTCATATCATAATACTTTTGTGCAGTGAAAGATTATTAATAGCCTTTCTTGTTCTGTCCTATCTATCATATGTTGCTGCCTCATTAAACAGCTGCGCTGTACATTTAAAAAATGTCTTAATTTTATAGTATAAACTACTTTTTTATCTTTTTGATTTTTTTTATCTCTTTTTTCATTCATGTATTTTACAACAATACAAAGAGCAATATGTAACGTTTTACCAGATTTAGTACTACACTTACCCCGGATTTCCACCAACTGCGGGACGGCTGCGGATCGGCTCCGCTGCGTGTCGGCTCCGTGCTCCGCCGTCCTTCAATACCTACCAGATCCGGATTTGTTGCGGAACGGCTGCGGCCATGACTGACAGCTGAAGTCACGAGGACACACGATATCTCGCGAATTTAGTATGATCGCGCGATATAACAGGATGTAGTTTCTATAAACAGAACTACAAAACCCATCCAGATGAGTAGAGGGGAAACAACTCTGTGCTAACCTGCTGATCTCCCTTTTTTGTGGAGATTATTGTGATTCTACCATGGGTAAGTACAATATGTATAATTATATAAATCAACTTATAAAAGGCTATGTTTATTTTGGGTTCCTTTTTGAATGTATTGGGAAAGTAGTAGGCTGTGTAAATAAAGTTAACTATTGTTCTTGTTGGAAAAGGAAAAAGTATAAAACAAAATTGGTGTGGTTTAAATTTTACTTATGAGTGACAATAATGTTTTGGTTTTGTTTCTGTGCTCGACTTCCTGCGGCGCTCTCCGGCATGCGGCAAAAATAGAAACTCTGCGTATCTGCTCCGGAGGGCTGCGGTCGCCGGAGCTGGGGGCGGAGTCGAAACGCAGCCGTTCCGCAATCAGTTAAAATACACACATTGACTTTAATGGAAACCTATTGACTCCGCCGCCGTTCCGGAGCGGATCCGCAGCCGTTCCGCAGTTGGTGGAAATTGGGGGTTATTGTCTCTTATTTGTTCCCCACGAAATAATTTTTTTTTCACTAAATGTTTAGATTTTATAAAATTATTGTGCAATCGTGATTTTTCTAGAGTAAATTTTACTGCTGAATTATCCACTAATCTATTTTATAATAGCATTTTTGTCATAGATTATGATCATATATTTTTTTGATTTGTTGTTTTTCTTTATAATGAAACGGCGCTGGTATCGGATCGGTTCTGAAAAAATGGTATCGGTGCATCCCTAATACATACATTATACATGCATATATTTGAAAATAAATTTCTTATACAAATATCATAAAAAACAGTTAAGTAGATCACAAATCAGGTCAGATAGGTGGAGGGTTTAAAAGCTGAAGTGTGACACTCATATTATTTGTTAAACCATTAATTTATAATGTTTAAGTAAGAAATGCTATAATGTTTTAACAGTGATGATTGTTCTCAGTGTTACTTACCGAGCTGATCTAGTTGCTGTAACCACAGGCATCAGCTTCTGAAGAACTTCATCTCCAGTGTTTTGTGGGACACTAATAAAAAATAAAAAATAAATAAGTTAATTATTAATGCTAACAATAATCATAATAATAATTCATAACATAAGTAAATAATACATTATACCTTCCTAAATACCCTCAAATACTGTTTTAATTAAACACTGCTTTATAAAGGAAGTTGTTTTAGTGTCTATAACTGTAGAAGCCTCGTATTCAGCAACACAGATTTGTTTTTTCTTTATCTTGTCAATGTCGCTTGTCAAGATCTATTAGTCTACATTTACACTACAAAACTATTTTGACATATCAGATTTTTTGTCCTGTCAAATACGTATATTTTCATGAATCAAGAAGTATTTTGTGTTAAACAAGTTGTTTTTGAAATGAAAAGTAAGCTAATTGTGATAAAGTCACATCACATGCCACCGCTGGGGAAGCAGCACTGCGCGCACACACACACACACACACACACGCACGCACGCACGCACGCACACACACACCTCATTCATCCACGTCTCGAACCTCCCTCACATTGCCGCTATTATAGGAGCGCGTGCACGAGATGCGGATAGCACATTCACCCATTTCTCCACTCTCGCTTCCATTTCCCGGTCATTTTCATACACTTACACTGCACTGTCTTGTCGTTTCGTCCCTGTGTTGTGTTGTTGTTGTGTGTGTGTGTGTGTGTGTGTGTGTGTGTGTGTGTGTGTGTGTGTGTGGGCGCGTGGGCGCAGTCAGTCTTCCAGCGGAAAGTTGCGCCGGTGTGGTAAACGAACGAACGATCGAGCGGCAGCCGCTGATGACGTCACAGCCGAGTCGCGCCGGCGCATCGCAACCGGAAGCTAACGAAACCGTCTAGTGTGAATAGGTGTTCGTGTGTGTGTATTTAAATGCAAAGATTATGTTAAGTGTAATATGTGTGAATGGATTATGTGTTTATTATTAATATATATAATTGGGAAGGATTATTATTGATTATCAAATAGATGAAGTATTTGTATGTGATTTCAATGTTATATGTACCCTAAAATGGTATGTCCCAAAAAGGGGCGGGGTTTGGCTAAGAATAAGTATATTGTTATTGTCAAAACATTTTAGTTACAAAACAGATTTTATTAGGTTTAGTGACAACATGTTACAATGTTTACATGGTACAATTTCTGGTAAGCTACGTTTTTTATTATTATTGCTTGACACACATTTCAAGATTTCTCAATTCAATTCTTGTAATTTGATTCAATATTGACTCATTTGGACAAATATTAAGTACACAAGATAGGTGTTAATTTTTCTCAAGAAAAAAAAACTCAACTAATGCTGTAAACATACAGAGAGACCTAACAGCTAGTATTATTAGAAATTAATAACTTAATTAAATTAAATATTTTTTATTATAATAACAACTTTAATTAATGATATATGTAAAAGTATAATAAATATGTAATATAGTACACCTATTTAGCAAAATACTCGCTATAGCTCTTTTTTCTAGCCAACTAACGTGCTATATATTATGGTCATTAAATGGCTTTCCTGAGGTAAATGTTATGTGATATAATTCTCCAGCTGTTTTATTGACCTCTTTCCGTGGTTGAAAAACACTGATTGATCGATATTATGTATGAGGCATTTACATTTCGGTAAGTTGTACTGTATCTTTCAACATTGTTCATTGGTGATTATTTACTATTAGCTAGTAGAGATGATCGGTTCACGTGCCGCTGGAACTGAGGCCCCGTCCACACTACTGCGTTTTAGTTTAGAAACGGAGAATTAAAACGAATACGATCTCCGTCCACACCAGCGTTTTAGCTGCGTATTAGAACTGATCTCCGTCCACATTAAAACGACTGAAAACGCGGATCACGTCACCATTCACCTACACTGGGCATGCGCGTGCCGGTGTAAACAGGAATCAGATTGACTATTCAGATTTCGCTGAGGTTGATAAGTGCCGATCTGGACATTCAAAAGTTTTCGCACCATTCTTCAGGAACTACAACTTCATTGATAAAATTATCCCACCATGCGCTGGTTCTTCCCGGCTTAACCCAAAACCGACGCTCCATGTACGGTCGATTCCGCCGCTGCACACGGGAACTGGCACAGATCGCTGGAATAATATCATGCCTCCGACGCATGTAGGCAGTTATAGCATTGTGAAATGCAGAATTTACTTGCACTAACGTAACTGGTAGTCCACTCCAGGCTGTTGTTGTATGTTTTCTTCCGCTGTATGACACCCAATCATAGAGCCGAGCGTCAGCCTCTGCGTCATCGTTTCTAAAGTCCTCCGTTTTGACCCGTCTACACTAAAACGCCCTCCGGAGATTCAAAACGCAAAACGGGGTCGGCAGCGTTTCTAAACTTCTCCGTTTTAGGTCTTCGTTTTTGCCGTTTTAGTGTGGACGGGAGGTGCAAACGTAGCAAAAGGTCTGCGTTTCTAAACTAAAACGTAGTAGTGTGGATGGGGCCTGAGGCGCTAGGATCTGTCACGTCACATTTACAAGTAGAGCTGCACGATTATCACAAAAATCATAATTGCCGATTATTCCCTTGAAATTGTAATTGCGATTATTAATTACGATTATCACAATTTACATTGAATATATATAGGCGTATTATAATACATGTTTACACAAAAATTGTTAACACACACACACACACACACAAGTACTGTCCCCCTTTACTTAACATACACATCAATTGTAAGAATGACTAATAGTAAAGACTACTAATAGATAAACATTAGGACTATGCTAAAGCAGTTAAATAGCAGTCCCAAACTAGTTTTTGTTAATACAATGTTGATATGAGCCACCACAGTCATTTAAAAATATAAAAAATAACACAAAGTGAAAATAAAGTGGCATTTTGGGGTTATGGAAACGACAGTTACCATGGTGAATACACAATAGGCCTACTAACAAGAACTGTTAATGAAACAGCTCCTGGTGAATAGAATGAAAATCATACATGCAAATCCTTCTCAGCTAACACGTGATTTATTGGTATTTTACTTTTATTTCGTCACTTACTAATTTACATTGTAACAACATTGCATGCTCGTAGTTTCTTTTGCACTTTATACAATTGAAGAGTGCGCGCTACGAGCACAGTATAACGGCTGACAGGACAGTAAAGTCCGTTTGGAAGTGAAAGACTTTTTATTTCAGCGTACACTTACGTCACTGCCTGGTATGTCATATTGTGCTGGGTTTTCTGAAGTAGTCGTGATTCGCCTCTCATAACATAATTATGCTCTAAACACACACGCAGAGTGGATTTTCTTTTGTAATCGCGGCTTTGAACGATTACGTAATCGTGGCATCCGTAATTGTAATCGCGATTAGAAATTCGATTAATTGTGCAGCCCTATTTACAAGCGCCAAAACGGTATTTATTGTTTGAATTTCGTAATAGAATTGACAGAATCTGAGAGCTGACTTTTTTATTTCTTTGCTTCACGAGAAAATGTCTGTGTGGCGTGAGAGTGTGTGAAAAGTGTGAATTGCGTGAGTATTAATATGCCTGTTTAATATGCCCTGCGTGCCCATACGTCAATCTGACGGAAGCTCATCCACACTCAGCTCTGCCTATCTTTGGTCTCTACCAATCAACTCCTCACTTCACAACACGTCATGCCTGTATGACCACAGTGTATTTTCTCTTTTTTACTACTGTGTTTACTACTACTTTCTCTGTATTTTCTACTGTGAAGAGCTGAACGCCACCAGGAACGCCATCAAGGACATTCACTGTTTTATCAAGTTTACTTTGGCCGTCCCATTTTCATCATCAGGAGGATCCGCGGACGTCCACTTGCTATTAAAACTTAATTTTGGAAAAATACTTTCTATTAAATATCTTTATATTAACTGCCTTTTTATTAATGCAATAGAGTGAACGACAGCCGTCTGTGTCTCCCAGTGTCTTACATTATTGTCAGTTTAGTGTTCAGTGATTAATTTACACAGAAACAAAAGAAAACATGTATGCCTTCATCTCCGAATACATTATCTGTGTCTTACATTTCATAATGAACTCAGATAAACGCAGTGCCGACTCGTTTTCCATCAGTTCTTTTACATGAACTGGAATGTGTGCAAAGGATTGTGGGAGATTGAAGAACACGAGGGATACACTTGATGCATCCTTCAAAATGAGCTGAATTAAAGACACAAAATGAAGTCTGTCTTCAAAAGATCCTTCAAACTGAGACAGCCTTCAGAGGCGCTTGATGACGTGGCAGTCGAGATATGCAGCCTTACTAGGACACAGCCACGGTTTGAGAAACACCCACAAATTATGTACAATATCCCAGAAATCAGTCTGTGCCCCGTGATTTAAACACCTCTGATCTCTGAGTTTCTCTTTGTTCATAATGTTTTAGACTGTAATGATTGCACTCAGTGTTACTTACCCATCATTTCTGGCTCCAATTAAGTCCTTCAAGTTAAACTCCTGCAGTGTCTTCTCTGAGGACAACAACACAAACACTAAAGCTGACCACTGAGACGAGGACAGTTTCACATCACGTAATCCTCCATAGCTCATATGAGGTTGAGCTTCGTTCACTAGAGAAAGATCACCCAGTTCATTCAGACAGTGAAACAGATTGATGTATTTATCTGGAGAGGGATTCTCACTGATCTTCTCTTTAATATAGTCAACTGTTTCCTCATTGTTGTGAGAGCTGTTTGCTGTCTGTGTCTTTAGTTCTTGTAAGAGACTCTGATTAGACTTCACTGACAGACCCAGAAGGAAACGAAGGAAAAGGTCCAGATTCCCATTTTTACTGTGTAAAGCCTCATCCACAGCTCTCTGATGGAGATCAGACAGTGAAACTGTGTCTCCATTAGTTGGTTTGGTAATCTGGTCAAACACATTGATGTTATTGTTGATAAAGGAGAGATGCACATATAGAGCTGCTAGATGTTCCTGAATGCTCAGATGAACAAAGCAGAAGACTTTCCCCTGATACAAGCCCAACTCCTCTCTGAAGATCTGAGTGCACAATCCTGAGTAAACTGATGCTTCTGTCACATCAATGCCACACTCGCTCAGGTCTTCCTCATAGAAGATCAGGTGGCCTTTCACAAGCTGCCGATACGCCAGTTTCCCCAGTTTGACAATCATGTCTTCATCTTTCACTTTCTTCTCATAGTCCTTCTCATGTTTGATGTTGGTCTGAATGAGCAGGAAGTGTGTGTACATTTGAGTGAGAGTCTTGGGAATCTCTCCTCTCTCTGCTTCACTCCACATCTTCTCTAGAACAGCGGCTGAGATCCAGCAGAACACTGGAATGTGGCACATAATAAAGAGGCTCCTTGAGGACTCCAGGTGTGAGATGATCCTGTGGGCCAGACTCTGATCCCTGATCCTCTTCCTGAAGTATTCCTGCTTCTGTGTGTCCCTGAAGCCTCGTACCTCTGTCACTCGATGGACACACTCAGAGGGGACGAGATCCGCTGTTGCTGGTCTGGAGGTGATCCAGATGAGAGACGAGGGAAGCAGATTCCCCACAATGAGGTTCGTCAGCAGCTCGTCCACTGAGGCTGATTCAGTCACATCACACAACCTCACATCGCTGTGAAGATCCAGAGACAGACGACACTCATCCAGACCATCAAAGATCAACAGCACTTTATACTCAGCACTGGATATGTCCATTTCTCTGGTTTCAGGGAAAAAGCGATGAAGAAGATCTGAAAGACTGAGTGTTTTGTCCTTCATCAAGTTGAGCTCTCTGAAAGCGAGTGGAAATATGAGCTGGACGTCCTGATTCTCTTTCCCTTCAGCCCAGTCCAGGATGAACTTCTGCACAGAGACTGTTTTTCCAATGCCAGCGACTCCCTTTGTCAGCACAGTTCTGATGGGTTTGTCTTGTCCAGGTAAAGGTCTAAAGATGTCACTGCATTTGATCGGTGTGTCCTCTGTTTCTGCTCTCCTGGACTGTGTCTCAATCTGTCTCACCTCATGCTCATTATTGATCTCTCCACTTCCACTCTCTGTGATGTAGAGATCTGTGTAGATCTCATTCAGGACTGTTGGGTTTCCCTGCTTTGATATTCCCTCATACAAACACTCAAACTTCTGTCTCAGATTTGATCTCAATGTGTTGAGGACTTCAGCAGGTTTAGAGTCATGGCTGTAAGATTAAAATACACATTATTACACAAGTCAGAGAAGTAAATAACCATAAAGAGATGATCTGTTCACGAGCAGCTTTAACTGAGGCTCTACAGCGATCTGTCATGACACAGTAAAGAGCCACAAAATGGTATTTATGTTTAAATTTGACTAAATTTGAAAGTTGAGACTTTGTTTCATATCAAAAGTAACCTAGCATAGCAACAGTAACTAAAGGGGGCGGGTCTTCGCGAACGGTCAATTATTGATCATATGTTTGAGTGATGTGTGATGTGGATTGCAGCACCTAAAATTAATCAACAACAATGATAGTCCTGCATTTTACCTGAAACCAGGATACATGCTTTCATTAAAGTCCTGTGGTTGAATCACAGGCATGAACACAGTTTTGTTTTTAACTGGTCTGGATGGAAGATTTGATCTTAAATCAGAATGAAGAGTGTAAAGAATCAGACACACTGATATTGATGTAATTGTGTCATTAACTGAGTAACAGACCAACAGCTTTTACAGTGTGTGAATGTATTAACAATACAATACATAGAGCTTTACACAAGAGCACAATGATGATCATTAATAGACTGAAACTTGCAGGATTGATCTTAGAATTATCCGGTTCAAATCCAGATCATTAAACTGCTGTATATTAATAATAATTTCATAAAAAATAAAAATACTATAAGCATAACATAGAAGTTATATACCTGAGATCAGACTGTGTGTCTCCACTCTTAAACTTCATTGGCTTCTCCATAGAGCAGTTACTCTTCACAGACACACAGCTGGACTCTGGGTTTTGTCTCTTCTGCTGGACTGAACTGGTTTTAAAACTAAGTAAAATAAAAAAGCAGACAGACTTATAAATGTTGTGCACTTTTACAGGAATCTTCTGTCTTAGGAAAGACCAGGAAGTGCTGTAACACGTTTGCTTTAACGTCTGTATCTCAGTGTGTTTTACAAATGTTTTGTCTTGGTGTGAAACAGCACTGTGTAGCTTTCAACAAACCAAACAAACTTCAACAAACTTTCTGAACGAGCTGTTAGAATAATCTGATTAATTTTACACCTACTACATTATATAAAGGTGGAAAAAAATCTCATCATACATCTACTTGATGTCATTGCTAGTATTAGACTGACTGACTGATAAATGTTGATTCTATAACTTTTATAGAAATGATAGGGGAGAGTGGGGCACAACCCAACACTTTTAGATTTCTTCAGTTCTTCAGTGTGTAAATCCACTTGGCGTTCAGAGTATTTATTTTCCACCATTAATTTCACACATGACTAGTACACTAATGTGGTTTTGTTTCATTAATTCAGTGTATACTTTTTTCTTTATTTCCCCTGAAAGAATGGAAGTGAAATGTGACAACATGCCCCATAGGTGAGGCACATCATAGCATGACCATATGACAGATTAAAATGATATCTGATCTAATCAGAAAAATATACATATACAAATATAAAAAATATTTTCTCAAAAATATACAATTATTAACTTTTTCATATAAAATAATGATTTCTGTATATTAATAATATTTCATAAAATATCAAATACTATAAGCACATCATAGAAATGATATACCTGAGATCAGACTGTGTGTCTCCACTCTTAAACTTCATTGGCTTCTCCATAGAGCAGTTACTCTTCACAGACACACAGCTGGACTCTGGGTTTGAGCTCTTCTGCTGGACTGAACTGGAACAGAGAACAGATTCAGTTTAATCCTCTACATTACTGTGTTCATTCTTTATGAGAGGAACCATATTAATATAAACATTCATCTTTCATAAAAAAAAATTCATGCTAGTTTCAAAACAAAAACAGGCAAAATACGCACAACATGTTTTTTTTTACAATAACTGTCTGAGATGTGACACAATATTTAACAGTGTTTGTTGAAAGTACCTGCATCCTGGAGAAAAATCTCCATCTCTGGATTCTTGTGAATCAGCCATGATGAAGATGCAGGAGAATCTGATGAGTTTGATCTCCTCCACTGACTCTGAATGAAGAAACATTCACACACTAAATTAAATGATTAAACGAATTAAACAACCTTCTTAATTTAGCTGAACATGTCTGGAGTGTGTGAGAAAAAGGATCATGTGACTGCGTTAACTCAAGCTAATGTTTACACATATCAGTGGCAGCTGGTCTATTATGGGCGCTGGGGCGCCGCCCCTCCTACCAAGTTTAAATTTTTTTTTTTAAAAAGTGTCTTTTTGTCTGCCAGCTTCATCGTGTGCCGCATAACATCATAAATGTGTAGTTTTATGCTCGGGGCGCCGAGAAAGGGCGCCCTCGCTATCTAACCAATGGAGCTCTGATATGCTATTAAAACGTCACTAAATATGATCAATTCAACCAATCAGTGACGCGCAGTAATTATTCTCCCATGGGCGCTTTGCCTCTGCGGACATGGTACACTAGGAAGCCGTGGCTAACCGGCTGCGGAGTAGCTAACTCGCTGTTTTGCTTCCCTTGTTTGCTTTTTAAAACTGCAGCGGCCGATCGAGCCTGGTGTGAAAACGGTGTTCAGGATATGAAACATTTTTCGAAAAAAAAAAAAAAAAAACACGAACACACAAAGATGCATATGGACAACTGCCTGAAATTTGCATTGCTGGGGAAGGCTAACATTGCTACTCAGTTGGATGATGGCCGTCGACTTTGTATAAGAAGGCACAATGAGGAAGTGGACAAGAATCGATATTCTTTCTAAACTGATTGACTGTGTAAAATTTTGTGGTGCCTTTGAATTGGCTTTGCGTGGCCACAACGAGACTGAAGCCTCTGAGAACCCAGGCATTTTTAGGGGCCTTGTTAACCCTCTGAGGTCGAATATCGCGCCGGCACGATAGTCTCGCTTTTTTTCTTATCAGTGCAAAAGAAACTCAAAATACTCTGTTGATTTTCATTTTACATATAAGTGTTATACATCATTCGATCCTGTTAAGTGTCTATTATTTTTGTGTATACTCACAATAAAAACAAAGTGCTGTGCTTTTTGTCAAATAAAGAAAAATAAACATGATGCTAGTTTTGCCTTCTCTCTGTCAGTGAAGTCCATTCTGAAACACGTCCGAAAATTAACTGTAACTCCGCAAATACTTGTCATACAGACACGAGAGATTTTTCTTTATGAAGCTTGAACTCTCTTCTTTTAAATGAAGTAAGTTATATAAAAAACAAATATTCTCAGTTTATGTAATCTGTATGAAAAGAGAGAGATTGCAGTCTTTTTCTTTTCAGCTCATTATACCTGATTACGTGTTAATGTGCCACGCCCACGGAGAGTGCGCGCTATTCAAACGCAAATGATCTGAGGCAAGCCATACAAACATGCCAACGCCCACCAGCTGGATTATAAAACAGATCAAGTTTAATAAAAATCTTGTACTTTACCTCGTCTTGCTGCGCTGTGAGGAATAATAGCCTACTAGCTCTAATAATCCTGGAAAATGTACCAGAAGTGCTTGTAGTTTCATTTCGAGGAGCACGGATCCAGCTGATGTAGTAAGTTATTTATTCTTAAGTGCTTTGTTCTAATCGCGATATTGAATAGTGTCTGTAAACCGCAAAAAGACTGTTTAAATATGAATTGCGTGTCTGTGTGTAGGCTAAATGATGAATGAACGGCACAGGCGCGCGCGCTTTGTTTACTACAGTTATACAGCGCGTGTCTGTGCCGTTCATTCACTCTCGCACCTACATTAGTAAACATGTTATTTTTACATGAACACATCCAAACTATATTGCTATAGCCAACTGAGATGAGTAAAAATAGACTGAAATATGTTGAAATAAAATGTCTGTATAAGCAACAAACTGCAAATTAACATATGCTAATATATCATAAACACAATATGTTACAAACTAAATAATATGAATGTTTAGACAAGATTTCATTGATTAGTTTTGGCTACTGTAAAAAAAGACTACTGCCACATTAAATGGGTAAGCTTTTGTTCGCCAATTTCTGCTCATATGTTAAATATATAGTATGGAATGTTTTGTCAAAAAAAAAGTAGGTATATAATACGTATGATAAAATGTATACTTTTTACAAAAAAAGAATATACTTGAAATATTGTTAAAATTGTAATTAGTGGTGCTTGCCAAAGGCAAGGCAACACTAGTGTTATCTTGCAAAAATTATTCCACACAAAGTTTGGCGCGTAACTCGTCCCACACCGTTTATCACAGACCTCTGAGTGAGGCGTCAAATCGACCGGCTCATTGAGGAGAGGTGTGCTATGACTTTTCTAAGCGATCGGGTGTACGATGTTCGCACAGCGGACGAAAAAGCGGCCAAAAAAATCCCATTGACTTAACATTGCGGAATGTTCAGAAATTCAAATCCCAACTGTCACTTTCACACACACCCACAGAAAAGGCTGGGCTGTCAGGCCCTCTCTCTCTCCCTCAGAGGATTTATTTTATCAAGCAGCCAATAAGTAATGGCCTAAAATCTTCATAGCCACACCATAGCAACCAGTTACAGCACCCTAGCAACCGTGGGCGATAGGCACGAAGCCGCAGGCCTCGTGCCATACTAAATAACTCTATAAAAACTCTATAAAAACTCCTTTTAAAAACTCCATAGTAATCATCTGTTAAAAAATACACGCCGACATCACAGACCCCTGATTGAGGCGTCAAATTGTGCGGATTATTGAGGAGAGGTGTGCTGTGACTTTTCTTACCGATCGGGGGTACGGTGTTTGCCCCAGTGGCAAATCATTGGGTAAAAAAAATCCCATAGACTTAACATTGCCACAAACTTTGACGACTCGTAGCACTGACCAATGATTTCTCAGAAACTTGTAATTTACCACATTTGAAGAGGCTGGTAGGCTCTGTAAGAACATACCTCACAATGGGGTAAAAGTTGCACCCCTGGGGGGCAGGAGCTGCTCAAAGTTGCCCCATTGACTTACTATGGTGTAGGACGGCCCATGAACATAGCTCTGGACTTCCATTGAAAGAGGTCAAAAGAATATCTCCGGATAGAAGTGTCATAGAAACACAAGGGTGGTCTCGTTTGACTCGGGGCAGCACACAGCCAATCATGAATCCCCTCAACACGTCCTAGCCCCTCCCTAGCAACCATTGTCGAGCACCTTAGCAACTAAAATCTATAGAGGGATATCTTCCATTCTGAATGTCACAGAGGCATGGGAGTTGGTTTATATCATTCATACTGACAAGCAACCTTTGGACTTTGATGACTGGCAGCTGCCAAGCCATTCCCTAGCAACCAAACAGAGTGCCCTAGCAACCATTTTGCAAGACCTATATCTCTGCATCAGAACATCGTATAGAGATGTGGTTTGGCTCTTTTGACTCATGCTAGCAAACAGGGCTTCCAACATGCTACACATGCTAGCTGTGAATATCTACATGCTAATAGCGATTAGGTAAGTGCTAAATCATGCCAAGAAAGTGTTAAGAACTCCAATAGTAACCATCTGTGACAAATACCAACCACCTAGTAACACCATAGCAACCACCTAGCAACGTCCTAGCAACCACCCAGAATACCCTAGCAACCGCCTAGCAACACCATAGCAACCACCCAGAATACCCTAGCAACCGCCTAGCAACCATCCAGAATACCCTAGCAACCGCCTAGCAACGCCATAGCAACCACCCAGAATACCCTAGCAACCACCTAGCAACACCATAGCAACCACCCAGAACACCCTAGCAACCGCCTAGCAACGCCCAGGCAAACACCAAGAATACCCTAGCAACTGCCTAGCAACGCCCTAGCAACCACCCAGAATACCCTAGCAACCGCATAGCAACACCATAGCAACCACCCAGAATACCCTAGCAACCGCCTAGCAACACCATAGCAACCATCCAGAATACCCTAGCAACCACCTAGCAACGCCCTAGCAACCACCCAAAATACCGTAGCGACTGCCTAGCAACCACCCAGAACACCCTAGCAACGCCCTAGCAACCACCCAGAATACCCTAGCAACCGCCAAGCAACACCATAGCAACCACCCAGAACACCCTAGCAACCACCCAGAACACCCTAGCAACGCCCTAGCAACCACCCAAAATACCCTAGCAACCAACAGAACACCCTAGCAACCACCCAGAATACCCTAGCAACCACCCAAAACACCCTAGCAACCACTCAGAACACCTTAGCAACACCCTAGCAACCATCTGAACAACATGAATAAGCCATATCTCAGCACCAGAACGTAGTACAGATGTGTTTGTTGGCTCGTATGCAATCATGTACCACACCCTAGCAACCGAGTGGCGAGTTTTGCCACTGCAAGCACCACTTTACATTTTCTTCTGGAAATGTACGTTCTAGTTATTGTTGTAATTGTAACCTATTTGTAATTGGTTACAATTTGTAATTGTAATATATATATATATATATATATATATATATATATATATATATATATATATATATATATATATATATACATATACAGGTCCTTCTCAAAAAATTTGCATATTGTGATAAAGTTCATTATTTTCCATAATGTAATGATAAAAATTAAACTTTCATATATTTTAGATTCATTGCACACCAACTGAAATATTTCAGGTCTTTTATTGTTTTAATACTGATGATTTTGGCATACAGCTCATGAAAACCCCAAATTCCTATCTAAAAAAATTAGCATATTTCATCCGACCAATAAAAGAAGTGTTTTTAATACAAAAAAAGTCTACCTTCAAATAATTATGTTCAGTTATGCACTCAATACTTGGTCGGGAATCCTTTTGCAGAAATGACTGCTTCAATGCGGCGTGGCATGGAGGCAATCAGCCTGTGGCACTGCTGAGGTGTTATGGAGGCCCAGGATGCTTCGATAGCGGCCTTAAGCTCATCCAGAGTGTTGGGTCTTGCGTCTCTCAACTTTCTCTTCACAATATCCCACAGATTCTCTATGGGGTTCAGGTCAGGAGAGTTGGCAGGCCAATTGAGCACAGTAATACCATGGTCAGTAAACCATTTACCAGTGGTTTTGGCACTGTGAGCAGGTGCCAGGTCGTGCTGAAAAATGAAATCAGATGGAAGCATGAAGTGCTCCAAAATTTCCTGATAGCTAGCTGCATTGACCCTGCCCTTGATAAAACACAGTGGACCAACACCAGCAGCTGACATGGCACCCCAGACCATCACTGACTGTGGGTACTTGACACTGGACTTCAGGCATTTTGGCATTTCCTTCTCCCCAGTCTTCCTCCAGACTCTGGCACCTTGATTTCCGAATGACATGCAAAATTTGCTTTCATCCGAAAAAAGTACTTTGGACCACTGAGCAACAGTCCAGTGCTGCTTCTCTGTAAACCAGGTCAGGCGCTTCTGCCGCTGTTTCTGGTTCAAAAGTGGCTTGACCTGGGGAATGCGGCACCTGTAGCCCATTTCCTGCACACGCCTGTGCACGGTGGCTCTGGATGTTTCTACTCCAGACTCAGTCCACTGCTTCCGCAGGTCCCCCAAGGTCTGGAATCGGTCCTTCTCCACAATCTTCCTCAGGGTCCGGTCACCTCTTCTCGTTGTGCAGCGTTTTTTAGGTCTAGGTCCTTCTAAAAAAATTAGCATATTGTGATAAAGTTCATTATTTTCCATAATGTAATGATAAAAATTAAACTTTTATATATTTTAGATTCATTGCACACCAACTGAAATATTTCAGGTCTTTTATTGTTTTAATACTGATGATTTTGGCATACAGCTCATGAAAACCCAAAATTCCTATCTCAAAAAATTAGCATATCATGAAAAGGGTCTCTAAACGAGCTATTAACCTAATCATCTGAATCAACTAATTAACTCTAAACACCTGCAAAAGATTCCTGAGGCTTTTAACCCTCTGAGGTCTAAGATGTTTTCTGGGTCCTAGAGGTGTTCTGACATGCTCTGACATTTGTGCTTTTTTCAGTTATTTATAAACATGTTAATGGCAAAGGTGTAAATTCACTCTATATAGCACAAACGGGGCTAGCGTAATATGTGAGCAACATGTATGTACATGTTTGTATTTTTAAGATAATAATGTTCTGGAGGAAGACTGGGGAGAAGGAAATGCCAAAATGCCTGAAGTCCAGTGTCAAGTACCCACAGTCAGTGATGGTCTGGGGTGCCATGTCAGCTGCTGGTGTTGGTCCACTGTGTTTTATCAAGGGCAGGGTCAATGCAGCTAGCTATCAGGAAATTTTGGAGCACTTCATGCTTCCATCTGATTTCATTTTTCAGCACGACCTGGCACCTGCTCACAGTGCCAAAACCACTGGTAAATGGTTTACTGACCATGGTATTACTGTGCTCAATTGGCCTGCCAACTCTCCTGACCTGAACCCCATAGAGAATCTGTGGGATATTGTGAAGAGAAAGTTGAGAGACGCAAGACCCAACACTCTGGATGAGCTTAAGGCCGCTATCGAAGCATCCTGGGCCTCCATAACACCTCAGCAGTGCCACAGGCTGATTGCCTCCATGCCACGCCGCATTGAAGCAGTCATTTCTGCAAAAGGATTCCCGACCAAGTATTGAGTGCATAACTGAACATAATTATTTGAAGGTAGACTTTTTTTGTATTAAAAACACTTCTTTTATTGGTCGGATAAAATATGCAAATTTTTTGAGATAGGAATTTTGGGTTTTCATGAGCTGTATGCCAAAATCATCAGTATTAAAACAATAAAAGACCTGAAATATTTCAGTTGGTGTGCAGTGAATCTAAAATATATGAAAGTTTAATTTTTATCATTACATTATGGAAAATAATTAACTTTATCACAATATGCTAATTTTTTGAGAAGGACCTGTATATATATATAATTTCTTTTGTCCTTGCATTTTTTGGTACCCAGTGACACACCATGAGTGAAAGGCTCATTAATATGCAGCTCATTATACGGCTCATTATCCGGCCATTGTCTTCTCAGGTGTGAACACGCCTCCACGCATATTGCCTTTCCAAACAAAAAGTGTCTTATAAAATTTAAATCAATGTATTGTTTTATGTGAATGATTAGGCACGATGATTTTCAGATCATTTTGAAGCAAAAATTCTAGGCGACAATATCCATTAGTCAAAAGTATTGTGGACACATATTTAGTATATGTTTTGTGGCCTTATTTCAGAAACTTTAAGTTTTAGTTTTTTCAATAACCATGCATAAACAATATTCCTTCAAAAATACAAACATGTACATACATGTTGCTCACATATTATGGTAGCCCTGTTTGTGCTAAATAGAGTACAATGACAACTTTGCCATTCATATGTTTATAAGCAACTGAAAAAAAACACAAATGTCAGGGCATGTCAAAACATCTCAAGGACCCCAAAAACACCTCAGACCCCAGAGGGTTAAAGTGTGTATGTCAGGTTAAATTTGTAACTATGATTAACACAAAATAGTTAGGGGAAATACACGTTTGACAAGTTGATGTATTGTTTTGTATGTTTTTCAATACCTAAAGGCAGAATATAAGATGAAAAATTTCGTTATTTTCAGTACTCACTTAAAACTGCTCCTCCCCCCAAACGAATTGCTTGACGTCATAAGAGGGAGACGTCTCCCCAGGTCACTGAGAAAGTGAGTTTGTGAGCTGTGTTGATAATTGTACGAGTGATAGAGCGAGAGTGATTAGTGATTAGGACATTTATTTATTTAGTTAGTTATTTAAGTTAGGTAGTTAGTTAGGTATACGCAGGCGTATTTTCACGATGGTGAATTACCGCGTTTGTGCTGGGTGCAAAAACACCGTTAAAACCGGTCACAGAGTCCACTTTTTCCCAAAAAGCAGGTCTGTGTTCCGTGCCTGGGTCAACTTTGTTCGGACCAAACGCGCTGACTTTAGTGCTGCTTCGGTATCCAAGACTTCGGTCATTTGCAGCGCCCATTTTACTGAGAAGGACTACGCTGTTGGAGATCTCATGAGTTATAAAATGGGATTTAAAACCCGAGTGAGACTGGTAGCTGATGCGGTGCCTTCGGTGTATGCTATGTGATCATAGTCAGCAACCATGTCATGTTGTAATTTTAGAGTTTCGCATTATTCTCTTCCTGCCAACACTATCGGAAATACGGGACAAACCGCGTCCCGTATTGATTCAAAACGGGACAAACCGCGTCCCATATTGATTCAAAACGGGACGCGCGCTGTTTATTTCACAAATACGGGACGATTCCATATTTTAAGGGACGGGTGGCAACCCATACCGAGTATTCTCCGTGTATATTCATGCACCGAACCGTGACGCCCGTACCTTTTGTGGAAATAGGCCCATCTGGGAATGGCATTGGTCTTGCTTTATCGGAATCTTCAGCAGGGCCCCTGCCTTCATCCAAACGCAGAGGTCGAAAAGGACACAATAAAAAGCATGTGCTGCCGCGTAATGCCACTTGTCTAAGGGAAGTGTCTGAGCTAATGAAACCTATGAACATTTAAAACGTATTACTGTGTCTTGAGCCTTTCCCCCTCAGCTATATGAGCCCTATGCACGAGGGACCCATATCTTCTAATCACTTGCTAGAAACATAGCTCCTTTCTACAACAGCGATCTAGTGCAAGTATGTTACTTATTATAGGTAACTAGATGCTTATTGCGCTTAGAGGGAACAAAAGCCAGCTGCATGAAAAGACTATATAAGAGGAAGAGAAAGAGAAGTTCCTTGCTCTTCCTTGCAACCACCAACCTGACACACCAGCAGTTGTCAGGGGCAAGAAGCTTCAAGCCTAGCTAGTATCCATCTGTTAGTTAGTACTCATTTATGATCTGTGACAAGTATTCCTTTTTCATTTGATTATTTTAATACATTTTGTAACATTTATTATAATCATCTGACTGGACCTTGGATCATTGAGTGCGAGTCACATTCTTCTAACCGGGCCAGAAGGACCCTTCCTGAAGAGAACAACATCAGAGGGTGAGCATTCTTTTGAGATAAGAATAATCACTATGATATTTGATTGATCAAACAGCCTAGCCAAAGAGGCAGCATATAACATGTGTATATGTATAAGAATTAGTGGTGGGCCGTTATCGGCGTTAACGTGCTGCGTTAACGTGAGACTCTTATCGGGCGATAAAAAAAATATCGCCCTTAATCTATTCTCAAAGTTGGGTTGGGATCGAATATCGTTATATTTTCGCGCAATTCCAATGTGTAGCAGCCTAGTATATTTGACATAATTGACGCCGCGCCTACTGTCACAGATTGCGCAGCAGGGTATTTTCCTGTCAGGGACACAAGGTGTATACTTTTACATGTTACGTTGGGCGACGTTCCTCTCATTACTTTATTTTAATGCAATTACATGTTGTTAAATGAGTTTATTCCAAGCGCGCTGTATCTTTTTATGGGCATGAGCGATGCTCAATTTACAAATGAATCACTCTTTTGAGTCGATTCTGTTCAAAGAATTCATCAAACAAGTTGGGAGATCTGTCTAAATCGGTTCGCGAATCAGTTTGAATGATCTGTTCAGTTCCTCACGCACTGAATCGTCTGAAGCGCGTTCAATCACACTCGACACGGAGTCGTAACAGGAAGATTTAAGAACATCAAGAGCATCGGATGAAGTGGCCGTGGATCTACAATTTAGTCTAGTGAAAGCAAATCTGCAAATGCATCATATTTTTGCCAGCGATGAAGATCTTTATTAGTTTAACATCTTCGTAAGCTGTCTGTGAATGAATGATTCCACAGGACGATACATTCGATTTCATTTCATTCAGGTAATACATTTTACAACCAAACAGATTATTACGCCACGATAGCACTACTAAAAAGTATGACGTATGTTTGGCGATGCAAAAACGGACTGTAGCTACGTCGTGCTTATTGTTTTTTTCTTCTTCCAATTAGCCTACTATGGTAAAAAAAAAAAAAACGACGCAAACATGTTACTTGTTCAATTAATAAACAGTTTGTTTGATGACAAATCGCTAAAGATAAAATTGGCCTCCCTTTCTGTCATTGTGAGTGTGCGTTTTTTTCTTTTTCTTTTTTTTTTTTACGATATTCGACTTTTGCTCCTCTATTGTCGAATGGCATTTTTGGCAGAAATTCACATCCCTACGCGAGGCAAACTATTCTCAAAGACTTACTTTTAGTCATTATTTGGGTAGCACACATATTTCTGAATGCCTTCGGCAGAATTAAAATGAGCCATTTTAATCTAGATTAATCTAGATTAATTCCAAGATTACAGTGAGATTAATCTAGATTAAAAAAATTAATCTATGCCCACCTCTAATAAGAATATATGTATGACAAGTTGTTATAGTGTGAACACGGTTGAAGAGTACCACAAAAGGTAGACTTATAATATAAAGGGGAAATCTATTATTTTAATAATAGAATACGAATTTATATAGACTGATCACCTAACTCTTGAGGACACGACTAAAGGATAGGCTCTTTAGTTACCGCGGGATTATATTAATATCAAGGACGGGATATTTTATAATTTGGAATGGTATTAATCGTGAAAATCCATCGCACTTTTCGGTTCAATACGAATATGTATCGTTCCACCTCTAAGTTATGCCTATTACCAAGACACCTGACCAACTCTCCACTGGTTCTCTTCACACCAGATATTTAAGATTCTTCGATAGGAATTATTTAAATTTCTGTTTGGCTCCTCATCTGTCTCACGCCTGGGAGGCTCAAAATGTATGGCTGTGGGCCATCGTAGGTTTGAGGGGGATTTTGGATCTCTTCAGACTCAAAGACTTCAGACTCTCCACACTTGAATAGAACTTTTTTGGCACGTCTCCCTCTTCTGACGTCACAGCTCAGCTGTGTTTTAAAAATATGATCTTGACAGAAATGGCTATAAAGCTTACTGTAGGGCAATTACAGTAATAATTTTAATGATAATTACATTTTCACTCAGACATCTAAACCTTATGTAATATATCTAAAAAAAAAATGTAACCTGACATAAACACTTTAACTTCGCCTCGTCATTGGACGCTGCTCTGAAGGAGCACCTGGAGGGAGCTACAGCTACTGTGTTCAGAGGTACGTATAAAACGATTCAGAATGAGCTGCTGGACTGTATGATGACTGTTGTTAAGGAGTACATTCACGAGGAGGTGACTGTGGCTGAATATATTGCCATTCAAGCCGATGAAACATCTGACGTCTCTGTCCAGTGCCAACTTGCCCTTGTACTTCGCTACATCGACCGCTACAATGTCATTCAAGAGCGCTTTTTTGAGTTCATACCGATTGAAAACGCGAATGCTGAAAACATCGCTCAAGCACTTTTGGAAAGGATGAGTGCATTGATCCCACCCAAAGACAGGACAAAATTAATAGCTCAAGCTTATGACGGAGCGAGCGCTATGCGGGGTGCCACTGGAGGAGTTTAGCGTAAAGTGATGGATGTGTATGAAAACGCACACTACATACATTGTTACGCACATCAGCTCAATCTGGTAATGCAGCAAGCCACCTCAAAGATACCCAAGGTCTCCAGATTTTTTTCGGAGCTAGGTGGATTTTGTGAATTTTTTTCAAGGTCGCCCAAACGGACCAGCGTGCTTGATAATGTTGTTGACAGCAGACTTCCGAGAGCGTGTGCAACAAGGTGGAACTTTCACAGTCGCTCAGTGAACACTGAATATGAGCACAGGGATGATCTTCTTAAGTGTTTTAAGACCATTCAGGACTTTGATGCTGTGACTGTGAGAGAAGCAGGAGGGTTTGTGAGGATGCTGGAGGATGGTACATTTTGCTTTTTTCTCCAACTATTTCACAAAATCATGCCACACGTCGACATGCTCTTTTTTAGCAGCTTCAGAAACTAAACATTGACCCCATCTTCATCAAAGCTGCCATCTGTAATTTTGCCGACAGCATTAGAAACATCAGGTAAATGTGAAAAATCATAGAAATAACATGAATGCAGAATAATGTAGTATTAAGCAATTGTTTTATGTTTAAACAAGGTCTTCCATATTCACTGTGCAAGGGGAGATTCCAGCTGCCAAGCGACAGAGGACACTGGGGCCCGCAGAACAACATCAGATTGCTATTGAGGTACAGCTTATTTCACTTTCATAGGCCTCCACTTGTGCTCTAGTCTACAGTAGTGCTTCACAAACTGCTGCACGGTTACTGGTGCCACTCAAAGGTCCTCTGTTGTTCTATAGTTTTAATTTTGTGTTATTGTCACGGGGTGACGTGAAGCGGAATTATTTTTTTCCCAATGTTGTTTCCCTGTGGGAGCGATTTCGAGGTAACACCAGGCCGGTTCCGGGTCCTTCCGTGTAAACAGTCCGGCCGGGCTTAGCAAATGGGGAAATGAGCGTCAGCTGTGTAACGAGCGGAGATTGAGCCGCGAGAGAGACATGTATTCGCGAGGGGGATTATAAAAGGACATGTTTGTGTGGAGAGAAGGAGGAGTCTTCAAGACCACATTTCCAGATTGGGGAACTGAGTGTCGTTCAGGAAACGCTGGTGTCGGAGAGTGGCGCCAAAGTTGATGTGCATTTGTTGATGTGAATGGACAACGTTGTTTGACTATATACTGTTTTATTAAACGGGTAACTCAAGCGTGCAGAGCGACACGGCGGTTGAGTAAGGATAGTATGGACGAGGGCGAACGTAGTGAGACTAATTCTCAAAGGAAGAGGGGGCTAAGCAATGGCAGTGAGTCAGAAGACGCGAGTGAACAAGTGGTGAGGCGGAAAATGGACCAGGAAGGACTGAAAGTGCTGGTAAAGTTCAAAGAGGGTCATGATATTAAGTCAGTAGGGCCTGTTGCTCTCACTAAATTTTTGCGCGAGAAGGTGGGTGAGATAATTAGAGCTAGAGTGCATTCTGATGGTGATTTGATGATAGTGTGTAAAGAATTGGGAAAGCTGAAGGATAGTATTGAGGGAGGACATGTGATTAGCCTGAAGAGGCTCAAAACATGGAGGTCTGGAGAGAAGGTTGATAGTCTATCAGTATTGGTGGAATTTCAAGGGGAAAAGCTGCCCAAATATGTCACTGTTGGATATCTGAACTATAATGTAAGGATGTATGTGCCCCCTCCGTTGCGGTGTTTTAAATGCCAGAAATATGGTCACATAGCTGCTTACTGCAAAGGCACACAAACATGTGGGCGCTGTGGGGGAGACCATGTCTATGGTGCATGTGGAACTGGTGTGCAAGAGAAGTGCGTCAATTGTGGGGGAGCGCATAGTGTTGGGTACAGGGAGTGTGAAGCCAGAAAGAGAGCAGTTGAAACCCAGCATGTTAGGGCTGAAGGAAATTTGTCTTATGCTGAGGCAGTTAAGAGAGTTCAAGCTGAGCCAAATTTAGTGAAACAGGCATCAAGAGCTGGGAAAATCTCAGTCTTTGATGAGGAATCCCTGGTTGTTAAAAAGAAAGAGTTTCTGTGCTTTATTGCGGAAGTTATAAATTGTACGTCACAAGCAAAACACCGGTCCGAGAAGACAGCCATTGTGGTTAAAAGTGCCAATAGATATCTGGGTATCAAAGATATTACTTGGGAGAGTATTTATGAAGAACTTCAGAACAGAGATAAATCTGAGAAGCCAGCATCCCTATCACAGTCATCGTCACAGTAAGAAAAAGAAAAAAAGAAAAAAACATTTATTTTCTACAGTGGAATGCTAGAAGTTTAGTGGCAAATGGGCAAGAGTTCAATAGGTTTATCTCCGAATTAGAGATTAAACCTGAGATTATTTGCATTGTTGAGACATGGTTGAAACCTCATCTGAATTTTGTTTTAAATGGGTATGAATGTGAGCGAAGTGATAGGAATGATAGTAGTGGGGGTGGATGTGCTACTTTTATTAAGGTGGGGGTTCTCTACAGAGTTTTAGGTAAAGGTGTAGGATTAGAATATTTAGTTACTGAGGTTTGGTGTGATAAGGGTAGTTTAAATGTTGTAAATTTTTATAATCCTTGTAAAAGACTTGATATTGATGCACTAGAGTTGGTTGAAGGGCAAGAAGGTGGAAAAATAATATGGTTAGGAGATTTTAACGCACATAGTTCCCTGTGGGGAGGGGATAAAACGGATTACAATGGCTTGGTTTTAGAAGAACGTATGGATAGGAAAGGGTTGGTGTGTTTAAATGATGGGTCGCCTACTCGTATTGGGGTGAGGGTGCAGTCCGTATTAGATCTGACTTTCGTTTCTCAGTCTATTGCAGGTCAAATAATATGGGAAGTGTATAGTGAGTCAACGACTGGAAGTGACCACTATCCGATTATGTGTAGGATGGGTAGCAGGAGCTGCAATATGAACCAGTGTTTTTCTGAAAGATGGAATTTTAATAAAGCTGATTGGATAATGTTTACATTTATAAGTGATAGGAATATGGGTCAAGTTGAAGTGATAGATGATGAGGATGAATTTACTGGAAGTGTTAGTATAGCTATGGTGGAAGCTGCAAAAGTTTCTATTGCTGAGGCGAGGCCGGGAGGTAAGAAGCAGAAATTGGTACCCTGGTGGACAGATGAATGCACACAAGCAATAAGCAGTAGAAATAAAGCGTTTAAAGGTTTTAAAAATAGTTTAAGCTTTCAAAAGTATTTAGAATATAAAAGAGAGCAGGCTAAGGTGAGGAAAGTAATTAGGAAAGTAAAAAAGGATTACTGGATAAAGTATTGTAACACTATAGGAAGGCAAACCTCTGTAAATGATGTATGGAGAGTTGTTAAAAAAATGAGTGGGGTGCGACAATCTTGGAGTTCCCTTTCGTTGTCACTCCGAGTTACGTCGGATGACGACGAATGGGGTTTCGCTTAGAAAGCCTATCAACTTCGAGTATTACAAAACGAGCCAATGGCAAAGAAATGCCATGGGTCTGCGGAATTTGCATGACGTAACTCCGCCCCACCTCGTGGGTATAAAAGGAGGAAGTCTCGCAACATGCAGATATGTTTTCGCTTCGGAGCCAAGTGTATTCTTCTCTCCACAAGCCATCTCTGAATTGTCAGCTTTACAAACGAGTACCTCGAGTGTTGGTGTGACGGCGATCTACGGCGAGCGCGTGCTTCCTGCTGATCTGTTGCAGTGGTCTGCCAGTCGGTGCGTGTCTCCCCGGGTGCTTCAACACTTGAGTTTTCTCTCACTAAAAGAGCTCGCACGCGGCACGTCTTTTTAAAGACGGCTCGCCCGTGCATTTCAAAAAAATGAATGGTGCGGCAGCTTGGTATCGGACTCTGATGGGCACGAGCGTTGTCTAGTATGTTTGGGCTTGATCATGCTGAGCAGCGCTCGTGGATGACTCATGTTTTCTCCGGGAAACATGATCATCGCGTCATTAAGGTCGAGACTCGGTGAACTCGCATGAGTGAGAGTCCCCTCATCCACCCCCCGTTCTTCGGCTGGTGGCCAGGGTGACCTGAGGGTTATGGTCTGGAACAAGGCGCCGACTATGTGTCCGCGACCCCAGCCCCCCTCTTCAATGACGGTGCCCGCTAGTGAACAGGTGATTCCCACGGGTCTACCCCAAAAAAAAAAAAAAAAAGTGGTGGCCTGTGTGTTTCATTTGAAGCTACAGAGGATGATACTATGTTTGTAGCAGCTTCACTAGGTGGGTCTGATTTTCCTGGAAGTGACGACTCGTCGAGTCTGATCCGGAGATGACGGCCATGCTTTCCCGGGACGATTGGTTTTTGGGTGAGGCCGCCGACCCTCGTCCACGGCAAACCCCAATACCGTTCTTCCCGGACGTGCATGATGAGATCAGGGACCATTCGCTGATCTCATCCGCCTTTCCTCCCCTCGATGGGGCCGCTGCCCGTGGGTACACTGGGGTTCCCCCGGCTGAACGCTCTGTTGCGATGCTATGTGTCCTCAGAGTGCTTCTTCTCGGCGCAATCCTAAGCACCCGTCCGTGGTCTATAGTTTTCGTCTACACTTGTGGCGAGATCCTGTAGTACCGCGGGACTGGCAGCCGCCTCTCTGCAGGCCATGGCCATTCTGCTGGTCCCCGACCCAGATGCTCATGGACTTGCACGAGGGCGGGACTGACCCAGGGCTCTTCACTGAGTTGCGCGCCGCCACTGACCTTGCTCTCCGAGCGACGAAAGTGGCCGTACGCTCCCTGGGTCAGGTGATGCCTACCATTCTGTGGCTGAACCTGTCTGATATGCTGAATGTCGCACGGCCCCGTCTGTCCGACGTTCCCATGTCCCAGGTCGGCCTCTTCGGCGGTGCGGTTGAGAACTTCGCCCAACAGCTCTCAACCGCCCATGTGCAGACTGACGTTGATTCTGTCCCGATGGCCCCGCCGTCCGCTCAGATCCCTCGGTCTGCCCACCGCCGAAGGCGCCCTCCCGCGGCTCCCATCCTGCCCGTTCACTCGGGCCGGCTCTGGGGGCCGCGGGCGGACGCCACAGCCCTCTCTAGCCCCGCCCCCCGCTACACGCCGGGTTTAGCGGCGCTCCTGAGACGGGCTCCTCGGGGGTGGAGCAGGCTGAGGTCGACTCTGTCCCGACGGCCCCGCCGTCCGCTCAGGTCCCTCGGTCTGCCCACCGCCGAGGGCGCCCCCCCGCGGCTCCCACCCCGCCCGTTCACCCGGGCCGGCTCTGGAGGCCGCGGCCGGACGCCACAGCCCTCTCCAGCCCCGCCCCCCGCTACACGCCGGGTTAGGCGGCGCTCTGGAGGGGCTCCCCAGAGATGGGACTCAGTTCTTCCAGGAGTTGGTAGCAGGACCACTCCTTTCCCCGGTGGAGGGCCGGGGAAGAATCCCTATTCTCCAAGAACTGACTCTCCCGTCTCTGAGCACACAGAGTTCGCGGACGACACAGAGCGCCGCCCACAAGCCGTGCTCTCCTCGTCCCCCTCTGTCCCAGAGGTGGTTGACACGGCGTGCCGTCCACGGACCGCTTCGCCCCTGTCCCCCTCTGTCGCCAGACCCCTGGCAGAGCAGGCCCCCGCGGGACGACCAGCCTGGTCCTCCCCTGGCCCCCTCTGCCAGGGTGCGGTTGCTAACTGTGCCCCCACACCGGGCCGCTATGCCGTCCACGTCTGGGCCAGTTACTCCGCTTCGCTGCCCCTCCGGGGGGACGCCTGTCGCCCGCATGATCCCGCCGGTTCAGTTCCTGGGAGCCTGGTTAAAGCGTCCCCGTCTGTCCCGCTGGATCGCGCGTACCATCAGGCTCGGCTATGCGATTCAGTTCGCACGGTCTCCTCCCCGCTTCAGGGGAGTCCGCTCCACTTTGGTCGGTGGCAATGCCCCCATCATGAGAGCAGAGATTGCCACCCTGCTGGCGAAGGGTGCAATCGAGACTGTCCCTCCAGCCGAGATGAGGTCCGGCTTCTACAGCCCTTACTTCATTGTCCCCAAGAAAACCGGTGGGTTACGACCAATCCTGGACTTGCGCGTGCTGAACCGCTCCCTTCACAGGCTGCCGTTCAAGATGCTCACCGCCAAACGCGTTTTCGAATGCGTGCGGCCCCAGGATTGGTTTGCAGCGATCGACCTGAAGGACGCCTACTTCCATGTCTCCATTCTTCCTCGCCACAGACCGTTCCTACGGTTTGCTTTCGAGGGGCAGGCATACCAGTACGCGGTCCTCCCTTTCGGGCTGGCCCTGTCTCCTCGCATCTTCACGAAGGTCGTCGAGGCTGCCCTTGTTCCCCTTCGGGAGCACGGGGTTCGCATCCTGAGTTACATCGACGACTGGCTGATCCTAGCTCACTCTCGAGATCAGGTTTGCGAACACAGGGACCTAGTGCTTCGGCACCTAGCTCGTCTGGGCCTTCGGGTCAACTGGGAGAAGAGCAAACTTTGCCCCGTGCAGAGGATCTCTTTTCTCGGTATGGACATCGACTCGGTCGCCATGTCCGCGCAGCTTACGAGCGAGCGCGCGCAGTCACTGCTGACTTGCCTGAGACATCTCAGGAGCAAGAATGCGGTTCCACTGAAACATTTTCAGAGGCTCCTGGGGCATATGGCATCTGCAGCCGCGGTCACGCCGCTCGGATTGCTTCATATGAGACCGCTTCAGCTTTGGCTTCGCGACCGAGTCCCGAGGTGGGCATGGCATCAAGGCACGCTCCGGGTACCAGTTACCCCGACCTGCCGCCAGTTCCTCACCCCGTGGTCGAACCTCAGTTTTCTCAGGGCGGGTGTCCCCCTGGAACGAGCTTCCCGGTATGTTGTTGTCTCAACAGATGCCTCCACCACGGGCTGGGGCGCCATGTGCAATGGACATGCTGCTGCGGGCTCCTGGACAGGACCCCAGCGGCTATGGCATGTCAATTGCCTCGAGTTGTTGGCAGTACGTCTTGCCCTGCACCGCTTCCGAGCGTTGCTCCGGGGTCAACACGTGCTAGTCCGCTCAGACAATACCGCGACTGTTGCGTACATCAACCATCAAGGTGGTCTACGCTCCCGCCGTATGTCACAACTCGCCCGCCACCTCCTCCTATGGAGTCAGAAGCATCTGAGGTCGCTTCGAGCCATTTTCATTCCCGGAGCGCTGAACTGTGCAGCCGACGAGCTCTCACGGCTTCAGCCCCTCCCTGGAGAATGGCGACTCCATCCCCAGTCGGTTCAGCTGATTTGGGACCAGTTCGGGGACGCACAGATAGATCTGTTTGCCTCTCACGACTCGACCCATTGCGCCCTGTATTTTTCCCTGACCGAGGGCACGCTCGGCACGGATGCACTGGCGCACAGCTGGCCGCCGGGCCGCAAATATGCGTTTCCCCCAGTGAGCCTTCTTGCGCAGACCTTGCGCAAGGTCAGGGAGGACGAGGAGCAGGTCATTCTGGTCGCGCCGTATTGGCCCAACCGGACCTGGTTCCCCGAACTTGTACTCCTCGCGACAGCACCTCCCTGGCCCATTCCTCTGAGGAAGGACCTTCTTTCTCAGGGACGGGGCACCCTGTGGCACCCTCGCCCCGATCTCTGGAACCTCCACGTGTGGCTCCTAGACGGCTCGAGGTAGGTTTGAGTACCCTTCCACCAGCGGTGGCGGCTACCATCACTTCCGCTAGAACGTCGTCCACGAGACACGCCTATGCGTTGAAGTGGAACCTCTTCGTCGACTGGTGCTCTTCTCACCGAGAAGACCCCCGGAAATGCTCGATCAGTGTTGTGCTTTCCTTCCTTCAGCAAGGGTTGGAGCGAAGGCTGTCTCCCTCCACCCTTAAGGTCTATGTTGCCGCCATTGCCGCACATCATGACCTGGTCGAAGGTAAGTCGGTAGGGAAGCACGACCTGGTCATCAGGTTCCTGAGAGGAGCGAGGAGACTAAATCCTCCTCGCCCTCCTCTCGTTCCCTCTTGGGACCTCTCAGTGGTGCTAACTGCCCTGAAGAGTGCTCCCTTTGAGCCTCTGCAATCAGTCGAGCTTAAGTTCCTGTCAATGAAGACAGCGCTCCTGGTTGCACTGGCCTCCATCAGGAGGGTAGGGGACCTGCACGCATTCTCCGTCGACGAAGCGTGCCTGGAGTTCGGACCGGCCTTCTCTCACGTGATCCTGAGACCCCGGCCCGGATATGTGCCCAAGGTTCCTACCACTCCCTTTCGGGACCAGGTGGTGAACCTGCAAGCGCTGCCCCCGGAGGAGGCAGACCCAGCCTTGGCATTGCTCTGTCCAGTACGCGCTCTCCGCGCCTATGTAGACAGGACGCAGTGTTTCAGGACCTCAGACCAGCTCTTTGTCTGTTATGGTGGGAAGCTGAAGGGAAAGGCTCTCTCCAAGCAAAGGCTGTCCCACTGGATAGTGGACGCCATTGCTTTGGCATACCAGCAGCAAGGTCGACCGTGCCCCCTTGGTGTGACTGCCCACTCCACCCGGAGTGTGGCGTCCTCTTGGGCTCTAGCGCATGGCGCCTCGCTAACAGACATCTGCAGAGCTGCAGGCTGGGCGACACCTAACACTTTCGCCAGATTTTACAATCTCCGAGTGGAGCCAGTCTCCGCCCATGTACTGTCTTTTTCAAGCTAACATGGGAGCTGTTAAGTGTCTCGCTTGCTCGCCACTCCACTCCACGGACTGGATACGTGCGATATTCTCCTCAGGTGAGCTTTCCCGAAAGCCCTGAGCTCCTCCAGCACTCCTGACGTCGGCGCCAGTGTCTCTTGCCTGCGCGTCGGCTAGGTGCCTCCCGTGTGCATGGTCCCTCCCCTGAGCGACCCCCACATGTGTATTCCACTGTAAGCCTCTCTCGAGCATGTGTCTTTCCCTTGGCAAGCCACCTTGCCACCCCTGGGGTTGAAATATTCCACCTGCGGCTGGACACCCCAGTGTTCTCCATATGTTTCCTTCGGGCCATATGTGTATTCTCTAAGTTCCCCCCCTCTGGGTTGGCAATAATTGCATACTTCCCCTAAAGATCTTGGGATATGCTCCCCAGTGTACCTTGGTATTCCTGTGCTAAATAGGAGTCCTTCGTCCGTGCTAGCCTCACGACAGGGATCTCAGATTTACGCAGGGCACTGGAAGACAGCTGAGAAGGTGGCGTGATTAGACTGGTAACCCCATTCGTCGTCATCCGACGTAACTCGGAGTGACAACGAAAGGGAACGTCTACGGTTACGTATGTAACCCTCGTTCCCTGAGTAGGGAACGGAGACGTTACGTCTTCCTGCCACTTTCCGCTGTACCGCGGGGATCGCCTGAGCTCAGTCTTGGCTCCTCAGCGAAGAAACATATCTGCATGTTGCGAGACTTCCTCCTTTTATACCCACGAGGTGGGGCGGAGTTACGTCATGCAAATTCCGCAGACCCATGGCATTTCTTTGCCATTGGCTCGTTTTGTAATACTCGAAGTTGATAGGCTTTCTAAGCGAAACCCCATTCGTCGTCATCCGACGTAACGTCTCCGTTCCCTACTCAGGGAACGAGGGTTACATACGTAACCGTAGACGTTATCCAGTCCTTAAGAATGATGAAACAATGGCAGTGAAGGATGAAGATAAAGCAGCGTTAATGGTCAAAGATATAGCCAATGTTCATAGTAGTCTCAACTTAACTGATGGTGAAAGACGCAAAAGAGCGACAACAAAAAGACAGTATCAATATCTTTTAGAAAATGTAGAGGATCGAGATGATAGCATGAACGCAAGTTTTTCAGTAAGTGAACTAAAAAAGGCTATAAGCAAGGCGAAGGTAACAGCTACGGGAAAAGATAGAATAAGTTATGCAATGTTGAAACATCTTAGTAGCGAGGCTCTTAATACTGTATTGAAGTTATTTAATAAGGTGTGGGAACAAGGGAAAATTCCAAAGAGTTGGAAAATGCCTGTTATTATTCCAATTAGAAAGCCGGGGAAAGATCCTACTATGGTTTCTAATTATAGGCCAATTGCTTTGTCATCTCACCTAGGTAAGGTAATGGAGAGAATGATTGTGGAGAGAATGACTTTTTATGTTGAGTCTAGGAATTTGATAACGCCGTTCCAAAGCGGCTTCAGGAAAGGAAGGTCAATTATGGACCCAGTTATTAAATTGGAGAGTGATATAAGGAAGGCCCAAGTGTGTAAAGAAGTAGTTGCTGCTATATTTTTTGATATGGAAAAAGCGTATGATATGCTTTGGAAGGATGGTGTGTTAATTAAAATCCGAAGGCTTGGAATAGATGGGAAAATGTATTATTGGATTAAGGACTTTTTAAGCAATAGACAAATTCAGGTGAGGATAAACAGTAGCTTCTCTGATTGCGTATTTGTGGAAAATGGTGTACCCCAAGGAAGTGTTATTTCACCAATTCTGTTCTCTATTATGATAAATGATATATATGATACACTTGATTATAGTATAGGCAAATCATTGTTTGCAGACGACGGCGCTCTCTGGAAAAGGGGTAAAAATGCTCAATTCATTGTAAAAAATTTGCAAAAAGCTATCGACTCTGTTGAAGAATGGGCTGGAAAATGGGGATTCAGGTTCTCTGTTGAGAAAACCAAGGTAGTATTTTTCTCGTTTAAAAAAATTGAAGAAAGGTTTAAATTTCAATTGTATGGTAGAGATTTAGAAAGAGTAAATTGTATGAGATTTTTAGGTATGCATTTTGATTCTAAGCTTACCTGGCATAATCATATTGAAAAGGTAGTTGACAAATGTAAAAAAGTCATTAACATAATTAGGTGCTTGTGCAATAAGGAGTGGGGAGCAGATATGATTTCAATGAAAAGATTATATGTTGGATTAATTAGGTCTATTGTTGACTTCGGGTGCATGGCTTATGGGTCTGCTGCAAAGTCTGAATTAAAGAAGCTTGATGTTATTCAGGGTTTGGCCCTCAGGATATGTTCAGGAGCAATGAGAACCTCCCCTATATCAGCGCTTCAGGTTGAAGTAGGTGAAATGCCATTTGAGTTGAGGCGACTGCAAATGTCATTGTCATATTATGTTCATTTAAAGGGGCATATGGAAGACCATCCAACTAAAAGTGTCCTCATTTCAACATGGGAGCAGGCAAAAAGTAAAAGAGAGTCATTTAGTGCAAGTATACATGAAAAGGTAAAAGAAGCGGATGTAGAAAAGTTTGAATTTAGTCCATCTGTAGTCTATCCACCACACCCACCGTGGATGATAATGCTTCCAGACGTTGATATAACTTTGCATGAAAAGATTAAAAATTATAAGGGGGATAGTGGACAAATGGCTATGAGGTATGTGGATAATTATTATGGGTATGTGCAAATCTTTACTGATGGGTCAAAGCAACCAGAAACAGGGAAAGTGGCAATTGCATATGTGATACCAGAGTTTGATATTAAGTTTTCTGCAAGAGTTTCAGATCATTTGTCAGTGTACTCGGCAGAGCTGATAGCAATTGTGATGGCGTTGCAGTGGGTAGAACAAATTAAACCATTGAGAGTAGTTGTATGTTCAGATTCATTGTCAGCCTTAGAAAATTTTAAATTAGGTAATTCGAGTGAAAGGCATGATATTGTGTGTGAGATATTGACTTTGCTTCATAGTATTCAAAATGGGGGGACGCATGTAAAGGTTGTTTGGGTTCCGGCCCATGTAGGTATGGTTGGTAATTAGTTGGCAGACAAGTTTGCTAAACAGGCTTTGAAAGCGACAAATGTGTCTATTCTGTGTAAAATATCAAAATCAGAAGCTAAGTCAATGATTAAAAAATATGTTAAAAAGTTGTGGCAAGATAAATGGGATAGGGGAGATAAAGGGAGGGGTTTTTACATTATAAATCCTGAGGTTGGTCAGGGTCGTCTGGTTATAAGATGTCGAAGAGAAGAGGGAATTTTTACAAGAATGAGAATAGGGCACACTGGACTAAACAAAACATTACAGCTAATAGGAAAACATAAGTCAGGAAATTGCGAGATTTGTAATGTGCCAGAAACAGTGGAACATGTCTTTATGATGTGTAAGAAATTTAATAGAGAAAGGGTTTTAATTAAAAGGAAAATAGAGGGCAGTGGGGAAAGGTTTATCTTTAGAGATATTTTGTCTAAGGCTTCCGATCATAGAGTAATAAAATATATGTTTGAATTTCTAAAGAACACTGGAATCATTGACAGAGTGTAGTTTTTTTTTTTTTTTTTTTGTGTAAGCCATAGTGATCATCAAGCATAATTTATCTGGAGGGTGGCGGTAGTGCGCTAAGTTAGTCTGCATCCGCCGTTAAGCAGCCAAAGAAGAAGAAGAAGAAGAGAGAAGGAGGACACAGAGCAGGAGAGACTGCACACTACAAAGAAGGAGCCTAAAATCAGCGGTTTGATGGATCTGGCTTGATAAAGGGAGATAAGATTAACAGAGGAAGAGAGGCGGTGGGTCTATGTTACTTCGTCAAGCAGTTAAGTGTCATCTGTGATTCTTATTAGGAAATCTAATGCCCTCAGTACCCGCTGTATACCACTGTTTGGTGAAACTGCCCCAGAGTCTATTGAAATCCGGTTTGAAGCCTCTAATGCCAGTTGTGTGTTCATAGTACACTTTCCACACAGTTTTGGATGTACCGTTTCGTCAAATTGAGAGGAGGGAGTCGGCTGGGATCGTGAGTGGAGACCTTATTCACTGTGAGTTGTTGTGAGTTGTAGTGCTTAGTGTGAAGTGAACACGTGTGACCATTTGAAGTGATTGATGCATGCATAGGTGTGGACATTATAATTTTGTGTCCGCCCGTGTTCCCAGTTGGCATACTCGTTGGTCTCGAGTGCCGAACTGAAACTAACCAACTGCTGTGTGTTGAGTGTATGCTGTACAGGATTGCAGCTCCATACTGTCTGATTTGAAGAGGATTTGTTGAGTATTCATGCATTGCTGTTTGATTCCCTGACTCAAAGAGGAAGCATAATCTGTCTATTGAGCTGTTCACACTGAAGAGGATCCCTGGCGTGAGTACTTGATTACTGTCTGATTTGAAGAGGAGTTGTTGAATATTCATGCATTGCTGTTTGATTCCTTGACTCAAAGAGGAAGCATTATCTGTCTATTGAGCTGTCCACACTGAAGAGGAACCGCCGTGTGAATTCCTTCCCAGTGTCTGCTCCATTACTCACCTCTGGCTGTCCGAAGAGGAACCGCTGTGAATCCCTTACCAGTGCTTGCTCCATTACTTACCTCTGGCTGTCTGAAGAGGAACTGCTTTGTGAATCCCTTTCCAGCGTCTGCTCCATTACTCACCTCTGGCCTTCCGAAGAGGAATCGCGGTGTGAATCCCGTATCAGTGTCTGCTCCATTACTTACCTCTGGCCGTCCGAAGAGGAACTGCTTTGTGAATTTCTTTCCAGTGCTTGCTCCATTACTTGTCTCTGGCTGTCTGAAGAGGAACTGCTTTGTGAATCCCTTTCCAGCGTCTGCTCCATTACTCACCTCTGGCTGTCCGAAGAGGAACCGCTGTGTGAGTTCCATACCAGTGTCTGCTCCATTACTCACCTCTGGCTGTCCGAAGAGGAACCGCTGTGTGAGTTCCGTACCAGTGTCTGCTCCATTACTTACCTCTGGCTGTCCGAAGAGGAACCGCTGTGTGAATTCCCTACTAGTGTCTGCTCCATTACTTACCTCTGGCTGTCCGAAGAGGAACCGCTGTGTGAATTCCTTACCAGTGTCTGCTCCATTACTTATCTCTGGCTGTCCAAAGAGGAACTGCTTTGTGAATCCCTTTCCAGTGTCTGCTCCGTTACTTGCCTCTGGCTGTCCGAAGAGGAATCGCTGTGTGAACTTTCTACGCAGCCTGACGAAGAAGAGAGTCGGATCAGCCTGTGTTTTTAGTCTAGGATTTAGCCTATTTTAATTCAATAAAATACAACGTTTTATACTGATTACCTTGTCTGGTCTCATGGTGTCTTTGGGTAACTCCTCGAGGTGGTACGCTTCATAGGGGTGGTGTGTGACACGGGGGCAACCCCGGCCTGTGACTTTATGTTTGGAGCAGTTACTAATGTTTTGCCAAATCAAATTCATTTTATCCTTTAGGGACTTCATTTGCTGAGAAAGTGCCACTACAGATAAAAACATAGCACATGTACTGTACATTACAATAATTTTATTTTGGATTTCCTCATCTCAGTTCACCAATGATTTAGTTCTATTGTAGATCCTTGATTAGCTTTGGTTTAGACAACAGTATTTCATACCTGATTTTTGCATATCCACAACTATATTCAAATTATTGTGACATAATTTAATAAAGTTCTATGTAAAGCAATTAATATGTTATTTATTTTCTATGTTTTACAGGTGTGTGATACCATCTGGGCTCAGACAAAGGAGCGCTTTGCGTTCACTGGGCACCTTGTGAGTTCAACACTGCTGCAGGGAGAGCTGTTCTCACAGCATGCTAAAACCTTTCCAAGTGCTGCATTGAATGCCACCTTGGAAGCCTATCCGATGCTGAACAAGGCTAGACTGAAGATCTATCCTTGGTCTATGAAAACCCGGAGTTTGAAAAGTGTAGTGGTGCAGTGCCTCTGTATCAGTTTTTTTTGGAGAACAACCCTCAGTGCACATTTTCAGAAAGGGTTAATCTTCTGAAAATCCTTATCACTACTCCAATGACATCAGCAGAATCTGAAAGATGCTTCTCCACTCTAAAAATAATCAAAACGTTCCTAAGGAGCACAATGTCTCAAGAAAGACTGAATGCCCTTGCCATGCTTTCTATGGAGAAAAAGATTGTGAAAGACATGCCAAACGTCAACAACAAAGTTATTGATAGGTTTGCAACCCAGAAAGAAAGGAGAGCCAAATTTATTTACAAGTGACAGTGCATAATCATCTCAGCTGCTTCTCACCATCAGGCACTCAGCATCTCCTCTGCTCCTACAGGGACATAACAGCATCTCCTCTGCTCCTCCAAGCACAACAGCATCTCCTCTGCTCCTCCAAGCACAACAGCATCTCCTCTGCTCCTCCAAGCACAACAGCATCTCCACTACTCATCCAAGCACAACAGCATCTCCACTATTCCTCCAAGCACTCAGCATCTCCACTACTCCTACAGGGACATAACAGCATCTCCTCTGCTCCTCCAAGCACAACAGCATCTCCACTGCTCCTCCAAGCACAACAGCATCTCCACTACTCCTCCAAGCACAACAGCATCTCCACTACTCCTCCAAGCACTCAGCATCTCCTCTGCTCCTCCAAGCACTCAGCATCTCCACTACCCCTCCAAGCACTCAGCTTCTCCTCTGCTCCTACAGGGACACAACAGCATCTCCTCTGCTCCTCCAAGCACAACAGCATCTCCTCTTCTCCTCCAAGCACAACAGCATCTCCTCTTCTCCTCCAAGCACAACAGCATCTCCTCTTCTCCTCCAAGCACAACAGCATCTCCTCTTCTCCTCCAAGCACAACAGCATCTCCACTATTCCTCCAAGCACAACAGCATCTCCACTACTCCTCCAAGCACTCAGCATCTCCTCTGCTCCTCCAAGCACTCAGCATCTCCACTACTCCTCCAAGCACTCAGCATCTCCACTACTCCTCCAAGCACTCAGCATCTCCTCTGCTCCTCCAAGCACTCAGCATCTCCTCTGCTCCTCCCAGCACTCAGCATCTCCACTGCTCCTCCCAGCACTCAGCATCTCCACTACTCCTCCAAGCACTCAGCATCTCCACTACTCCTCCAAGCACTCAGCATCTCCACTACTCCTCCAAGCACTCAGCATCTCCACTACTCCTCCAAGCACTCAGCATCTCCACTACTCCTCCAAGCACTCAGCATCTCCTCTGCTTCTCCAGAGACACAACAGCATCTCCTCTGCTCCTCCAAGCACTCAGCGTCTCCACTACTCCAAGCACTCAGCATCTCCTCTGCTCCTCCAGAGACACAACAGCATCTCCTCTGCTTCTCCAGAGACACAACAGCATCTCCTCTGTGTCCTGGATGAAGAGGAGCAGAGGAGATGCTGTTGTGTCTCTGGAGGAGTAGTGGAGATGCTGTTGTGCTTGGAGGAGCAGATGAGATGCTGTTGTGTCTCTGGAGGAGTAGTGGAGATGCTGTTGTGCTTGGTGGAGCAGAGGAGATGCTGAATGCTTGGAGGAGCAGAGGAGATGCTGTTGTGTCTCTGGAGGAGCAGAGGAGATGCTGAATGCTTGGAGGAGCAGAGGACATGCTGTTGTGTCTCTGGAGGAGCAGAGGAGATGCTGTTGTGTCTCTGGAGGAGCAGAGGAGATGCTGAATGCTTGGAGCAGAGGACATGCTGTTGTGTCTCTGGAGGAGCAGAGGAGATGCTGAGTGCTTGGAGGATTTTGATTTTATTTTATTTTTTTGTGTCTGCCGTAGAGGTGGTTTGCTGTAGGATAAGATTCATGATTGACTCATGTGAACACTGGAGACAATGTATAGCATTTTTTATTGACTTGCTCACCATTCCAATTAATGTACAGTCTTCTCCATCTAGTGGTTACTCCATGTAATAACAGCGACTATTTAACTCTGTGTTTATTGAATATTGACTTTGTGCACTTACTGTAATTCATGCAAATTACAGCAATTAGAAGTTCACCTTGTATGACTTGGTTTCCAATGAATCTCAAATTGGCACATCTTTCTGTCTTTGAAAGAACAATATTTGAAATCTACAAGGACATTCTAAATTCATACTTTAATAATTACATTAGATGCTATTTGTTTTTGAGCCGTTACTTTGGTGTTAATGTAATAAATAAACAGCAGCAACTGTTTAATTGTTAAAATAAAATTTTTAAAACCACATTGTACCTCAGCCCCCCCTACTTTTTCCATCACCAGCCGCCACTGACACATTTGCTGTTAAACTCCTGAAGAATCACAGACATCATGTAACTTTTTGTAACACAAAAGAAACATTAAAATGAAAGAAACCTTTCATTAAAGATTTCATATAAAATAATCACGTAAAATGCCCTCCTGAGATTCATATTAATATGAGAAAGTCACACATGAACTCACCTTGATCAAACTTTTACAAGATACAGGATCTCAAATCCTCCCGATTTAATATCATAAAGATACACAGAAATTCCTGCATAAACGTTTCTACACTTTGATACTCTGATTTTCCGTATCGTATTGGTATTTTACCTGCTTAAAATGTTGACAGGTGAACTCTAACTTACTTTCACTTTAGTTGAGTAGATTGTTAATGGAGGTACACCTAACATGTAACTTATGTTAAAAATTCATAAAATGTATATACTGAGCGAGTACATCATAAATCAATCTTCCAACCTGTTTTTGTCTTATCCTGAATCACTACGGTACGCCTATAATAAGTGTTTATATTCAGACTATTTTAAACCACTGCGGAGTAGCACAGTACCTGCGTGACTCATCATAGACATAAACAGAGAGAAGTAGATCCGGCTACAATGTTCTTCCGCAAGACGCAGCAATTTGTTTATTAACCGCTAGAGCGCCCAAAGTTACATAGTTTAATTAATGCCTTTAAAAACATCTTCATTTGTGTTCTGAAGATAAACGACTGTCTTACGCATAGATATCATATAGAGACTAGATGTCCTATTGGCCGCTGTGGCGCAAGAAATGCGGCCGCCATCTTAAACCGGTCATACTCCTATTTGCGTTGCATAGCAGCAGTAGATGCCAGAGCACTGTGCAGCATATTCCTGCTCAAATCGGCGGACCATCACTCGGGCATTACTTTTCACAAGTAAGATTTAACATTTAACATTACCGTACTATTGGTTGTATTTTGTGAACAAAATATTCAATGTGTCCTGTATCGTAGCTACGTGTATGACCTTTGCAGCACAAAAACCCGCGTGAAAATCAGTTCGGTATTCAGTGAGATATGATTAATTAAATGCGCTGGCAGCTCATTGCACCTGCCAAAGAGATTACACTGAGCGGAGCGGGTGACCGGTTTAAGATGGCGGCCCCAAGGCTCGTCCGCGCCAATAGGCAGTAGCGGTCGATAGGGCGTCTATCTATATGATGTCTATGGTCTTACGGGTTTGGAAGAATATGTGGGTGAGTGATTAACGACAGAAATGTCAGTTTTGGGTGTACTAGTAACACTTTAAACCAGTTAACTTTCCTGAAGCACTTGAAGATGCTTTCCTGTGTGATGACATCATGGTGTAGATGACGCCACTGGAAGAACTAATACAGACATCCCAAGTCTCCCGGAAGTTTAGCTTTTTTTGTTTGTTTGTTCATATTTTTTTCTATCATATTTTTATTTTGTTTAGGCCTATTCAGTTTTTTTTAGATCCACTGCATTACATTCACACAGTCTCGTGTAAATGGATTTATAATGTCCGTATTACTCAATTTATGTTCATTATTTTTTTTATTCATATTTTATCACGGATATTTTGTTTTCTCAAAATCACAACATTAAACAGGCAGTTAAAAAATGATAGACACTCACAGAGAATGATGTTCAGTCTATGTTAAATATATGTATATAATGTAATAATCTATAAGCCAAGACATATTTAATTTCACTCATTCACTTCACCTCGAAAGCAAGTATGATCCATGTGTCCCAGTGCACTGAAATATTTCATGAAAGTACTTACTATTTTGGCGTTGGTTCTTAGTTAATATATGATGTTTTCTCCTTCACGGCACAGCCTGAAAAACACTTTCAGTTGAACTGAACTTTGTGTTCAGAAAAGAGTGTGTAGTCTAACAGGTTTTTCTGGATTCGGCACATGACCTACTCTGACTGGAGAGAGAGAATAAACCACAGAACAGCATCATCAGTCCCTGAAAATCACATGAATCCTGCAGGAAAATTATTATTCATGTTCTCAAATCAAAACATACATATCTGTAAAATGCAGGATAAGATTGAGCAAACAGAATAAATAAACAACACAAACCTAAATAAACGTAAAGAACAAAAAATAAATTAAATAGGCCTACACAAAATATTATTATCAAAAATAGCTTCAGAAGATGATATAGTTTTAGGGCTTTTTCTATCACACATGAGTCTATAAGATTTGAAGAAGATTAAATGTTCCTCTGTTAGGATGCAGCAGACAGGACTCACACACACAAACTCCAGTGAAAATCCTCTGCGTTGATCAAGAAAGTCCTCAACTAAACCCATCTAGAGTGAGGATGGATGTGTAAGGATGTTTGGTGATGAACTGAGCAACATCAGGCCTTTATGTCCTGCTCCTGGACTACACTAACTGTATGAGGAACACTTTATATTTTATTCAGCAGGGAACGCTCAACCTGGGAAACCTTGCGCGAGAACTGACGTCTCTTTTCTACTGTCTTGTTTCTCATTATTTTTATCTGTTATTGTTTGTATTTATGTGAGCACTATATTTTTAAAATAAATAAATAAAAACTGATGTTATCCGCGTGAGATTCTCGGCGTGTTCACGTCACGCTAGTAACAGTTGCTCTGACGCAATAGTCTGCGGGTTAAAAAGTTTAAAATATTGGTATTTTTCTTACAAACACTTATCGTTTCACTTCAGAAGACATTGATCATCCATTGGGGTCATGTGGATTACTGTAGTTATTGCATTATGTGCTGTTTGATGCTCCAGCTTTTAGGAACACATGAGCTTGCATTATGTCTTCCCAGAGATGAT
The DNA here is from genome assembly GCA_030770095.1 of Gila robusta. Classification (NCBI taxonomy): domain Eukaryota; kingdom Metazoa; phylum Chordata; class Actinopteri; order Cypriniformes; family Leuciscidae; genus Gila; species Gila robusta. The sequence continues at coordinate 143,837 of JAVALU010002287.1, read as the reverse complement.
TTATTGTTTGAAAAACCTTCATTTGTGTTAATCTGAAGAAGGAAAGTCGTATACATCTCGGACGGCATGAGGGTAAAAGATGAGTATATGGTGAGGATGTATTTCTGGGTGAACTGCATTTTCTTTTACTACATAATACAGAATAGCAAGAGACATGATTTCTTATTAAGATTCATCAGTGGAAAGAAGAAGAAGCCAAACATTAATATCAACAACACTTTTTAATCACAAAATAAGTAAATTATATTATTAAAACGAAAAGCATCATTCTCTCACACACAAAAACTCTCTTTCTTCCTTTTGTAAAAGTCGTCACATTTAATGCTATAGTGCTTTATACAGTACAGATTAAAAGCAGCTTTACAGCGATAAACAGGGAAATAATGATCAATGATGCAGAGTTGAGTTCTGCTGTAAAGCGGCTCTAAAAAGACAATAGTGTCATTAATCAGCTGAAGTCAGTTCAGTGTTGATTCAGTTCAATAACTGTGTAAAGTTCATCAAATATGAAACGAGTTTAATTCAGCTATAAAGCAGTGATGTCATCGTCCAGCTCAGTTCAGTTCTCCTCCAATAGTGTCAGTGGCGTCAGATCAATAATAGTGCTGAATATGAAGTGTCATAAACTAAGCGAGCCGGAGGCGACAGTAGCAAGAACCCAAACTCATCAGGAGACAGAATGGAGAAGAAACCTGAGCAGTTCCTCTGGACACACGGAGAAACATGTGTGATGATGATTCCAGGCGCATCACAAGTCAGATTGTGGACTGATATGATTCAGAGTATTTGATTGAGCTCTTCTGCTGGAAGATTGGGATTGATCAGGCCAGCATTAGGTGTGAGGATCTGAAGCTGGTCATCGGGTCTGTGTGGAGGACTTGTCTGCTTCTCCTGGTCTTTGCTGAGGATCTGTGCCGATGACTGTCGAGTCCACGAGGTCTTCACAGGCGCTGTGTCTCTAGGGCTCGTCTAGTTGTCCTGGTCTCTGCTGACCATGCTTTTATGACGTCTAGACTAGACTACTGTAACTCTTTATATGTTGGATTGGATCATCACTTCATGGTTTACAGTGAGTCCAGAATGCAGCAGCTCGGCTCCTAACTGGGACTGAAAAGCGTGAGCACATTACCCCAGTTTTAGCCTCGCTCCACTGGCTTCTGTGCGTTTCAGGATTGATTTGAAGATTTTATTGCTTGTTTTGAAGGTTTTGAATGGGTTGCGCCTTCTTATTTCTCAGAGCTTTTACACTTGCACTCTCCTGTCAAAGCACTGAGGTCGTCCAATCAGATGTTCCTCGATGTTCTGAGATCCAGGTGAACACATAAAGGTGAGCGAGTCTTCTCAGTGCTGGTCCTAATCTCTGGAAGAGTCGACCGGCTCATATAAGAACAGCTCGGACTGATGACGTTTTTAAGCCGTTGCTTAAGACCCTCCTGTGTTCCTTAGCTTTCATTTCCACTGGAGTTTTGCTACTGTGACACTGTGTGTCTTTTGTGTTTATTTGTGTGTATCCTGACGTAAAGCACTTTGGTCAACTGTGGTTGTTTTTAAATGTGCCATACAAACACATGTGAACTGTGAACTCTTGAACTTTGACATTCAGGGCTGCGTTGTGCTGGTTTTAGGGTGCAGGTCCAGCATCTGATCTGGATACGGACCGGAGAACATAATCCAGATCTCGCCATATTAAAACCAGACCATATTGAGCTTTTACAGCGCTTGCATTATATTATTCTGTCTTTTACTGCATATGATAATTCATACTCAGAAAGTAGAACTGAAGTGACATTCATTACAAGATGATTAGTAGTTAAAACATTAAATAATGTACCAGCATTGTTTTGCATTCTGTGACTTTCAGTCCAATAAAAGACAGTCATATATTTCCTCATTGAAGATTTCTTAAAAATAGTCTTAAAATATGGTCTCGTTCTCGTGAACCCAATATCGTGTCTCGTCTCGTTAGATCAGTGTATCGACACACTCCTAGAAGACACTAAATCTCATCTCAGCATTTCAGCATTTACTCTCAACATCAACATTTGACAGATTTATAACAGTGGAACAGTTTTGATAAAGTTGGTGGTAAAATATTCACTCAATAATAAAAATAAATTAATAATAATAATATTAATTAATTAATGCATAGAATTGTTATTTAATAATTCACTTATTTTAAGTAGTATTAGTAACCTATTAATGTTATGTTAAAATGCCTTTTTTGTTAAATAATGAAGCAAAACTGTATGTATTAGACATTATTGCCGCTTTATATTATACCGTACACTCTATAAACTTCAGATGACCGTGGGGACGAGATTTCTCTGAGAGTGTCTGAATTGAAATGTTTTTGTTAGTGACTTTATCATAACAATATTAAGGCGTATTATTCAGGATCTATGATCTAATGTTTGAGAATAAAAACATTGTTTTGTAACATATTGCAATGATAACTATCAGAGAATAAGAAGCGAGGAAGAAAGAGAGAATCATGGAGAATCCTGAAGAGACGGTGGACAAAGCGAAAGAGACGCGGAAAGGTTGAAAGAAAGACATAAAAACAGGACAACATCCCAAAAGCCTGAAATCATCTCCACATGAAGCGCTGGTGTCGTGTCTGTCAGGCTCTCAGTAATCTGGGCAACACGCGTTTCTTCAGTGCAGTCGTGCAGGAAAAGCCTCAGAGTTTGAAGAATCACACATTCTGAAATAGTTGCTGTTAAACGTGAAGAAGAAGGTCTCCAGACATGAATGATGTGCTGGTCTCTTTCTGTTTGTATGTGAGGATTGATGAACAGAACACAGATGAGAAGAGCATCTCTCCATCACACCTGCACTGAACTCTCAGCTGCTACTGATGCCACACTAAACCCTGGGACAGTGTGAACGGCACAATCAGTTCTGACGGAGGAAACAGCAGCTGGACATCACACACCTTCATCTGTGCTTCACACGTCTATCAGGAGTGTTACTGTGTGCTTGTGCTCCTCCACACACACACACTCACACATATGCTGACGAACATCACACATGTTGTTATTTGATGTCAGCTGTGCTTTATGTGCGGGACCACATACATCACATTCACACATTTATATTCATTTTCATGCTGATTTCAGAGCCGAACGATGAGTTGAAAAGCTCATATATCTGTCAAATGTTATATTGTACAGTTCATTCTTTACAGACATAATCCTTCCTAATTATGATATGATTCATTATGATGATATACTTCTCTACTTTTCTAAATTTTATTAACAGACTAAATAAAATTTTCTAACAGCTCTGAGTTTACGTATGCATTTGAGTGTTCATAAATGTTGTTATTATTATACAAACTAGAGTATTTATGAATGGTTAGGGTGATGAGTGTTACATTTCCATAGTCTATTGTATGAATATCTAAACAAATGAAAAGTGTCATTTGTTTATTTGACTTTATTAACCTCAGGAGTGTTTGCTATGAGCCGCGCGCGGGAAAGAAAGCTCACGAGACAAGACCTCGACAATTATTAACACCATATTATGAGCACATTTATATATAGATAACCAAATCAACAATTATTTTCATATTGAATGACAGTTACAGTACAGCTTATGTTTAGTCAATTAAAGTAGTCTATGAAATAAACTAATAGATTAATACAATGTTTTGATTATCATTTATTAGATACATACTGTGTTTTGTATATATATAAGCTTATTATATGATTTTAAATTTGAAAGTAAAATTACAATATTTATTTAAGTTACATCATAATCTGTGCGACCCCCAAATGAGCGATTATTGTCAGCGAAGTCCACTTCATCTGATATAGTGTGTTCAGGGAGTAGGGAGCAGTGAACACTCTGTCTGTGTGTGTGTGTGTGTGTGTGTGTGTGTGTGTAGGGAGCAGTGAACACTCTGTCTGTGTGTGTGTGTGTGTGTGTGTGTGTGTAGGGAGCAGTGAACACTCTGTTTGTGTGTGTGTGTGTGTGTGTGTGTGTGTGTGTGTGTGTGTGTGTAGGGAGCAGTGAACACTCTGTCTGTGTGTGTGTGTGTGTGTGTGTGTGTAGGGAGCAGTGAACACTCTGTCTGTGTGTGTGTGTGTGTGTGTGTGTGTGTGTGTAGGGAGCAGTGAACACTCTGTCTGTGTGTGTGTGTGTGTGTGTGTGTGTGCTTTTTTTCCTCTGGCGACCCGGGAAAGTGGAGAACGCTTGCTAAATTGTTAAACGGGATATTCTTCAAAAATGGACTTTTTACAGCTGAAAGCCACATTGGTAAGCCTTTTGGATTACAACTTCTGAAATATGTGGCGCGAGTTTTGAAGAAGTTCCCGGTGACACAATCATATCCTGAAGACGTAACTTCGGTCTCGACAGCTGACTGGATCCACCAACAGCTGCGCTATCTGCGGGAAATCGTCTTGCCTTCTCTGCGGACGCGAGCGACTCAACCCAAGCGGAGCAGAAAGGTGAGCAGGAATAAACTTGCATACCTGTGGCAGCATAGAAGATCTAAAGCGATTCAAGTCATTTTAAACAGTAGTGAATATCCTGCCCGTCCATCGTGCTCTAGCGATATCACAGTCATACAAACTTATTATGATAATAAATGTCAAGATCAGAGGCGTAATGATGATCTTCCACCCCCACCCTGGTATTTGAACGTGCCGCCAGTGAAGCCAACTTTTTTCCCTGAAACCACGCACTTCACATTTAAGGAAGTAGAGACTGTCTTAAAAAACCTCCCTAACAATAAAGAAAGTGGCAAGGATGGTGTGACATATGAGACTCTTAAAACAATACAGTCACGTAAAATTTTAACAACAATTTTTAACGTCTGTTTGGAAAATAAGAGGGTACCAGATTCATGGAAAGGAGCACTAATCCATCGTATTCCAAAAAAAGACAACATTCCTGATGAACCATCAACATGGAGGGATATATCCCTTCTTCCTACCATCTATAAGGTGTTCATGAAATGCATACTGGCTAGAGTTCTCCCTTGGTTGGTGGAAGCCGACATCCTATCCACTAAACAAAAGGCGTACATCAATAGACAAGGTATGAATGAGCATGTATTTTGCCTGAAAACAGGGATAGATGATTTTAAGCATGAGTCTTGTAAACTGTACTCAGTCTTCTTAGACTTTAGAGATGCATTCGGAACTTTATCTCACAATGTCATGTTCAGATCACTGGAGGAAATACAGCTACCTAAACTGTTCATTGACATAGTGAAAGATGTATATAAAGGCTCCTTTATTGAAGTAATCTGTGGAGAACAGCTCACCCAGCCAACACCACTCCAGATAGGCATTAAAACTGGCTGCCCTTGGAGTGCAATTCATTTTATAATTGCCATCAACCAATGGATAAAGTGGATGTGTCAATGTGCCCCTCCTGGTGTGATATCGCCTATTCCAGTTCAGGGCTATGCAGATGATGTCCAGATTGCCTCCAGAGAAGAAAGCGTCATTAAGAACATGCTGGCCAGGACAGACTCTTTTCTGAAGTGGTCAGGCTTGGAGATCAACGACGCTAAATGTGCTGTTCTGTACGAGAGGAGAAGTGGAGGGAACAGGTGGTACCGTTCAAAAACTGATAAATGCCCAGTGTTTACAGTAGCAACAAAACCTGTACGTGTATATTCTCTTCACGAGACATACACTTATCTTGGACATAAAATTAACATAGCAGGAGAATGGAAGGAGCAAGTAAGCAAAATTTTGTCAGAATTTACATCTAGGCTGGATTTGATTGACAAATGCCCTCTGCCACTGACTATGAAGTTAGAGGCTATTAGACAGGTGGCGCTGTCTAAAATACAACATTTATTCTCCAACGTTCATATCCAACAGAAAATGCTGAGTGAAATGAATAACAAGACAGTGAGTATAGTGCGAAAATGGTTTGAACTGAACACGCATAGTACCCGTGATATTATTTTTCACCCCCAATGGGAAGGAGGGTTGGGGGTACCAAACATGATCTGGATTTATACCAGCATGCGGATTTCCCATCTTCTGAACATGCTGAATAATGATGACAAGGAGGTGAGAGAGCTGGCCCGATCCTCCCTGTTCCTGGATCTCCGGAGACGCAAGGTGCCGCTGGCCAGAGAGTCAGAGACACACTTCCTTGGCTTTAAGAGAAAATCCAGCGGGAAACTTGACACCCATTCTGCCGGCTTTGGCGTCTGGTCAGACTGGCCAGACCTGAACAACCTCTGTGTTCGAACTGGAGTATCACTGGAGTGGGTGCGGTCTGACTCTGGGACTGTGAGGGTCTCCGAGGACATCATTGGTGACCCCCTGACCTCTGTCAGGGCCACAGCCACATACGGTGGTCACAGCTACATCCTAACATCCACAGGGGCCCGGCCAACTCTCCTGGACCCACACCAACATCACCAGAAACAACACTGGACAGGCCTGAAACTTCAGGGGAAACTTGCGTGTCTCTCCTCCGCTGATCACTCTGTTTCTCACTCATTTTTTAAGAATACTGCACTCAGTGAGGATTTTTACAGTAAAAGCTAGACTACAAGTTCTTCCAACCAGACTCAATCTCTCTATCTGGTTTCCTACAGCTCAGGTTCCTCATTGCTTGCATCACACTACAGAACAGATCACAGAAACACTGCCACACATCTTGAATGGCTGCCATGCCTATAAAGCAGAGGTGTGGACTCGAGTCATGTGACTTGGACTCGAGTCAGACTCGAGTCATGAATTTGATGACTTCAGACTCGACTCGACAAAATGTACAAAGACTTGCAACTCGACTTGGACTTTAACATCAATGACTCGTGACTTCACTTGGACTTGCGCCTTTTGACTCGAGAAGACTTGCTACTTCCCATGAAAACTGGGGAAATAAATGTTCACACGGCCGCGCCGCTCTCAGTTTATCTGCATCTGTGAAAAAAATGTGCACCACCTGTATGCATGCAGAGAGCACGCGCGCTGCCTGCACGACATCCAATCACTGTAGTCCCACGTTGTTTTGATTCGACAGCATCACAGGCTGCGTTTATACTTGGCATTAACATGCGACCTGTATCCGGATGTTGTCCACATACACATTGAAAAGACAAATCTAAACGCACTTCTGATCAGAATGTTATCCGATCAGCGTGTCCAGGTTCGGAGGTAGTCAAGGACGCATTGTGATCGGTTCTCAGTGTAATGTAAACGCAATCCAGCCATCGTGCATTCACAGGTGGACGTAATTTAAATCCCCGCCCAGTCTCCCCGCGTGACTGTCAGAAAATAATGGCCAGACGCAGTTTAGACAATAAATTAAACTTATTTGAACCTTACAATAAACGTTAATCTTTAAAACAGTTTATTTCGACTTAAATGATACTATGTGTGTCATTTTTCATATTAATTGTGCAACATTATCTGAACGAGGCGATCGCCTGTATACAATCACAGTCAGTCATGAGATCTTAATGAAGAGCTGCACGCTGCTTTGTGAGAGGAATAATCGGAATCGGATTTTTTTAATGTTTTAAATGTTGAATGTTTTTATTGTTTCAGCATGTTTATCAATCTCCCATTTCTGTCAATATAGTCATTGCACGTTATAACCTTAAACCCAGATGATTGATGATGTGACTTGTTTAACATGATCAACCCAGTTAAATTTGTATGATCAACTCGGGAAGTATTCTTTCGTTCAAAAAACTTAATTTGATCTAAGACTGGAGATTGCACAGGAAAGTAAAGTGAGTGAGTGAAGGCTTGGTACATTGTTTAATTGCTATCATCTTCTTAATCTGGTGTCGTGCCACAGACCTAATTTAAATATTATGCAGGAAACAGAAATCCGATCGGTTATCCAGATACAAAGGCTAACGTTACTTAATGTGAACAAATCTAAACGCACAATGTCCTGATAATGATCTGATCTGCTTGATCGGATCACGGTGGTCGCATGTTAATGCCAAGTGTAAACGCATCCAAAGCAGGCACATTGCAAGACAACCAATGAAGCGCAATAAGCAACAACGCGCCAGTTGGCAAAATGATACCGAAGATAGTTTCGTTTGGCTATAAAAATTACGAGGTAGTCGTAATGCATATACATGCACGCATGCGCACACACACTCACTCTCTGCTCATCACCTGTCCACACAGCTCTCTCTCTCTCTCTCTCTCTCTCTCTCTCTCTCTCTCTCTCATACACACCAGTCTCTATGGAGGCATTCCAATTATATTATCAGTGAGAATTTTATTGATGACATGTTTAAAAAAGTTTAGGCTAAAAGGACCCATGTCTATTTGAAAGTTGAACTGTTTTGCAATATGAGGTCAATACAATACAGGATTGAAGCTGCTGTGCATTGTTCTAGTGCAATATGCTGTTGAAATACAAGCATTTTTTGTGAAAATTAAATTTTCTGTTTTTTACTGTATTTGATTAATGCCATTGTATAAAAAGAGGTTTAAATAAATAATACAAATCTTACAGACATACATGATTTGTATAAATTTTATTTCTGTGGTAAGAGGACTTGAAATGACTCGAAACTAAAATGGTAGGACTTTGGACTCGACTTGAGACTTGTTGGCTTTGACTTTTGACTCGACTCGGGACTTGCCTCATCTTTGACTCGACTTGACTCGGGACTCGAGGGCAAAGACTTGAGACTTACTTGTGACTTGCATAACAATGACTTTGTCCCACCCCTGCTATAAAGGAATGTACATCGCACGCCACGACAGAATAGTGGATCTTATAGTGAAGGACATATCAAACCTTTTCTCATCTGCTGTAAAAATGTACAAACATTCTTGTGTAAAATCATCTATGTTTCAGAATTGTAATAGCCCTGAAACTTTTTCTCATGTGCTTGCAAATACACCAGATATTGTTGTGATTAATGAAGAGATCAGCGAGGTGTTCGTTGTGGAGGTTGCATGTACCTTTGACTCTAGTATGGAAGAAGCTTTTATGACTAAGATGATTAAATATCAACCACTCCTGAACGTCATCTCAGAGTTAGGTTATCAGAGCCGACTTCTTGTGGTCATATTTGGCAGCTTAGGACACACACACAGGCTGGTTGTAAGGGGGCTTCAACAACTAGGGATGCCCAAAAAGAGGGCTAAACGGCTAGCAAAGTACTGCGCTCTGTCTGCTATTATAGACAGCCGTCATATCTGGCGGAGACGGTGCTACTTGTATCCATAACAACTGAGTGACGCTAAATATTGTGAAGATCTGCTGTATGTTACTGGTCCTTGATTATGTGCATGCATTTGACTGCATCTATAGTATTTGTGTCCCTGTAAATCATTTCTTTTAAGTGGACTTAAATAAATAGTTAAAATGTGTGTGTGTGTGTGTGTGTGTGTGTGTGTGTGTGTGTGTGTGTGTGTAGGGAGCAGTGAACACTCTGTGTGTGTGTGTGTGTGTTTGTGTGTGTGTGTGTGTGTGTGTGTGTGTGTAGGGAGCAGTGAACACTCTGTGTGTGTGTGTGTGTGTGTGTGTGTGTAGGGAGCAGTGAACACTGTCTGTCTGTGTGTGTGTGTGTGTGTGTGTGTGTGTGTGTGTGTGTGTGTGTGTGTAGGGAGCAGTGAACACTGTCTGTCTGTGTGTGTGTCTGTGTGTGTGTGTGTGTGTGTGTGTGTGTGTGTAGGGAGCAGTGAACACTGCGTAGGGACCCTGTCGAGTGGAACGCTCCTTCAGAATTGAGAAGTAAGATCAGATGTAGACACACACATACACACATACACACACACACACACACACACACACACACACACACTGAGTGCAGGACTTGATGGAAAGCTGCCAGTGTCGTCTTCTGCAGTTTGGCTGGTGTCAGCATCATCTCCTTCGCCTCCTCCAGTGCAGTGCATGATGGGAATGCAGGAGGAGCTTGTGATGTGCTCTGACACTCATCCAGCATCTGAGCCACGGCTCTGGGTTTCACACACTCAACCTCCTCATCTTTGCTGGAGCGTGTCTTGAAACGAGGATCAACAAGGGATGCTACTGTATGTTCAGAAGGTCATCAGTGTCAGCATGCTCATATTTCTCATTCAGAGATCTGATGACAGAAGCCTTGATGGTCTTGGTGAGCTGTGAGTCTTCAGCTTCTGGTGTCAAGACTTCCTCATTGAAGAGCTGCAGGTTTCAGGTACGACACACTCACATATTCTTCACCAGAAAGGCCATCAGTGAAGTCAGCAAGTGGAGTTAGAGTTACAGCCTTGCAAACAGACTCAGGACATCAATGTCCCGCCATGAGGAGCAAGTGCCTTGTTTTTTATCAGCTGATAAACTTTATCAATGTCCTTCTCCTGCTCCAGCACTCGTGCTTTCATTGCAGGTCGAGACCCTGAACTGGTGCAGATTCTGTGATGGACCTGAGCTTCGGCAGCTTGAGCTCCTCTTGAGCGGCTGCTAGTTCTCCTTTCTTTTCCATGAGAAGGAAAAAGCACTGAGCACTTTTCTGCACACACTCACGGCTCTCTGGATCCTCTGGTCTCTCACACTTTCCTCTGATGATGAAGAAAACAGAATATAGTAGTGATGGACGGTTGATGCCGGCACAGTTTTCACAGCACTATTGTATCACACACTGTACCGATGCTTGTGGCGAAATTACAATACCACGTGATTGATGACGTTTGAAGCGTCGAACGTCTGATGCATAAAAGGGAATTGATTATCGAAGAGGCATTATTTAAACAATTTAACACTTCCCTATAGCATTTACATTTATTCATTTAGCTGACGCTTTTATCCAAAGCAACTTACAATTGCTATATATGTCAGAGGTCGCACGCCTCTGGAGCAACTAGGGGTTAAGTGTCTTGCTCAGGGACACATTGGTGTCTCACAGTGGATTCGAACCCGGGTCTCTCACACCAAAGGCATGTGTCTTATCCACTGCGCCACCACCACCCCATATATAATATTTATATTCTATACATTTATACATTTATACATTTATATTACTATATTTACTATATTACTATAATTATGATCACTCACTTGTATATGTTATATTATTGATCAATATGTGAATGCGTTGACCAGGCGACACATGACACGAGTTGTGTTCTCATTGGCAGAAATTAATATAGATGAGATTAGACAGAACTGTATTGATCCCACACTTGTATGTCACCGACTTCACAAGCTTTGTTTGGTCACGTGCTTTTCTGCTCTGTGGAGATTTGTTAGATATAGTGGAGAAAACAAGTGTGACCACCAGATATCACTAATGCGCATTGTGTTAAAAACCTTTTTTCGGCACAATTTGATGAAAGCCTCAAATGCTTCAGAAAGCCTCGGTTCCCCATCACTAGAATATAGGCACATGTTTGCAAACTTTAGATGATTATAAAATAACTTCAAGTATTTTGTGTTGATAAATTACGTTATGACATATTCAACATAGTAAGAAACTACATTTAGACCACACTAGGACTGTCTCTTTTTATCCCACAATTCATCCCAATCATTCAAAATGAATCAAAAGTGCCCTTCTCAAACTAATATCAATTATATTTTGTGGTCAATAAAACAAAATGCATTTGATTATAATTAACATGACAATGTGTACAAAACTAAAGTAGCCTAAATTCAATTTATTTTTATGTATCTGTCAGTCGGAGGTGTCGTTGCCAACGCGTTGCTATGGGTTGCGTCACTTGCGTGTGTCTTGCTTCGGACTCGACTGAAGGGGTCAGTCTGTGTGTGTGTGTGTGTGTGTGTGTGTGTGTGTGTGTGTGTGTGTGTGTGTGTGTGTGTGTGTGTGTGTGTGTGTGTGTGTGTGTGTGTGTGTGTATTGGCTTGTTTTAGTTTCACGCGAAGTAGATTGGCCTCTCTAGCGAGATTCCTATTGGTCAGTCATGACCTACGTCTCCGTTCCCTCCCTCAGGGAACGAGGGTTACCATATGTAACCGAGACGTTTCTAAAACTGATCAGTACAAGTAAATAATTATCAAATATTTCAATTAGAATTGACCAGAAATATTAAGAGTATATTAAAAATATAATTAGTTAGTTAAATACTTATTTATTTTCATTAAATTAATTTACATGTTGTATAAATGTACATTTTAGAGAAATTACCTGTTGGATTTTTAATAATTTTTTTATATATATATCCCACTCAAAAAATCACTTAAATGATATCAAAATATTTTATTAAGTTAATATAGCTCTTTATTTTTGTGATATTTACTAAGCCACTGGATTATTTTTTACAGTGCAGATAGCAAGAAATCTTTTGAAACAATGTTGAGTCGATGTTGATGCATCAACGCTAACTGCATTGAATTAACGTTACAAAGTGATGTCGGTTCAATATCACTTTTGCACTTGCAATTAATGTTGAAACTATGGTGAGATTTCAACAAAAAATCAAAAGTAATGTCATTAAATCAACATTAGACTATGTGTGATTCTTCCAGCGAGTTTATCTCCAGCTGTAATTAAACACACTGAAGCTGCTAATCAAGATCATTAGGATCAATGTTGGAGATAAACTCTGCATGAAGAGGAATAAACACCTCTGAACTACAGCCGTTACTATAAACTAGATCTCAGCTCATTTACAATAGCATTCAAGTGACACGTTTATCTTGGAGAATAAAAGAGCTTGGGCTTTTCAATGAAAATGTCTTTAAAGCTGCAGATTCACCTTATGTAGACCTTAATCTCTTTAAATATCACAAAATAGCCGTGTCAGTCACTCTCTCATAAACACAAGATGTAGTTTGTTGTGATTGTGTTTCAGCAGGAACAGCTGAACTGAAGGGAGATCAGTCACATTCATCACATTTAATAGTGATTGAGGAATATGAATGATTGTGTGATAAAGCAGGAATCAGGTAGCAGTGTGTGTGTGTGTGTGTGTGTGTGTGTGTGTGTGACACGTCTGTGTGTGTGTGTGTGTGTGTGTGTGTGTGTGTGTGCCTTCACTAAAGGAAAGAAGACGAGCCGCTCTCTGTGTGTGTGTGTGTGTGCCTTCACTAAAGGAAAGAAGACGAGCCGCTCTCTGTGTGTGTGTGTGTGTGCCTTCACTAAAGGAAAGAAGACGAGCCGCTCTCTGTGTGTGTGTGTGTGTGTGTGCCTTCACTAAAGGAAATTAGACGAGCCGCTCTGTGTGTGTGTGTGTGATTATCAGGAGCTGCGTCTCATTTAACTGTCCATCCTCGTCACACTGTAAAGCTTTTCCACTGCATGGTACGGTACAGTAAATAGCCAGTAACAGCCACCGCTGTAGCACCTGTTTTTAAACTACTTGCTTGACTTGCTTGAAGAAAAAAGAAAAAAAAAGAAATGTCTGAATTGTGGTCAGTGGACGAAGTGCAGACGTTCCTCTCATTGGTTGCCGAGAAGCGGATAAATATAACGATCAGTCTATAACCCACTTTGAAGCGGTACGAACTGCAGTGGAAAAGCACCATAAGATCCGGCTGAGAATCGCTTGGTCCTCGAGACAGATGTGACCCACAAACTGTCAGTAAAACACAAATACAAACATTTAAGGGTTTTTATAATAAATTAACAAATATACTTTAACATAAACATGCATTAACCGCCAACAAAAACACTATAATATTAACCTTTATTAAAAACACTTTTAAACCACAAAATAAACAATAGAAAAACACACACAAAACTATTTCACTCTCTTTAACACTAAATAATTTCCTTTTGTAAAAGTCAAGTCACATTTAATGCTATAGTGCTTTATACAGTACAGATTAAAAGCAGCTTTACAGCGATAAACAGGGAAATAATGATCAATGATGCAGAGTTGAGTTCTGCTGTAAAGCGGCTCTAAAAAGACAATAGTGTCATTGATCAGCTGAAGTCAGTTCAGTGTTGATTCAGTTCAATAACTGTGTAAAGTTCATCAAATATGAAACGAGTTTAATTCAGCTATAAAGCAGTGATGTCATCGTCCAGCTCAGTTCAGTTCTCCTCCAATAGTGTCAGTGGCATCAGATCAATAATAGTGCTGAATATTAAGTGTCATAAACTAAGCGAGCCGGAGGCGACAGTAGCAAGAACCCAAACTCATCAGGAGACAGAATGGAGAAGAAACCTGAGCAGTTCCTCTGGACACACGGAGGAACATGTGTGATGATGATTCCAGGCGCATCACAAGTCAGATTGTGGACTGATATGATTCAGAGTATTTGATTGAGCTCTTCTGCTGGAAGATTGGGATTGATCAGGCCAGCATTAGGTGTGAGGATCTGAAGCTGGTCATCGGGTCTGTGTGGAGGACTTGTCTGCTTCTCCTGGTCTTTGCTGAGGATCTGTGCCGATGACTGTCGAGTCCACGAGGTCTTCACAGGCGCTGTGTCTCTAGGGCTCGTCTAGTTGTCCTGGTCTCTGCTGACCATGCTTTTATGACGTCTAGACTAGACTACTGTAACTCTTTATATGTTGGATTGGATCATCTCTTCATGGCTTACAGTTAGTCCAGAATGCAGCAGCTCGGCTCCTAACTGGGACTGAAAAGCGTGAGCACATTACCCCAGTTTTAGCCTCGCTCCACTGGCTTCTGTGCGTTTCAGGATTGATTTGAAGATTTTATTGCTTGTTTTGAAGGTTTTGAATGGGTTGCGCCTTCTTATTTCTCAGAGCTTTTACACGTGCGCTCTCCTGTCAAAGCACTGAGGTCGTCCAATCAGATGTTCCTCGATGTTCTGAGATCCAGGTGAACACATAAAGGTGAGCGAGTCTTCTCAGTGCTGGTCCTAATCTCTGGAAGAGTCGACCGGCTCATATAAGAACAGCTCGGACTGATGAAGTTTTTAAGTCGTTGCTTAAGACCCTCCTGTGTTCCTTAGCTTTCATTTCCAGTGGAGTTTTGCTACTGTGACAATGTGTGTGTTTTGTGTTTATGTGTGTGTATCCTGACATTGTTAAGCACTTTGGTCAACTGTGGTTGTGTTTAAATGTGCGACACAAACACATGTGAACTGTGAACTCTTGAACTTTGACATTCAGGGCTGCGTTGTGCTGGTTTTAGGTTGCAGGTCCAGCATCTGATCTGGATACGGACCGGAGAACATAATCCAGATCTCGCCATATTAAAACCAGACCATATTTCTCCTCGAGGTGAAAAGCTGTCAGACGTCAGACGGAGTCGAGTTTGAGCTTTTACAGCGCTTGCATTATATTATTCTGTCTTTTACTGCATATGATAATTCATACTCAGAAAGTAGAACTGAAGTGACATTCATTGCAAGATGATTAGTAGTTAAAACATTACATAATGTACCAGCATTGTTTTGCATTCTGTGACTTTCAGTCCAATAAAAGACAGTCATATATTTCCTCATTGAAGATTTCTTAAAAATAGTGTTAAAATATGGTCTCGTCTCGTTCTCGTGAACCCAATATCGTGTCTCGTCTCGTTAGATCAGTGTATCGACACACTCCTAGAAGACACTAAATCTCATCTCAGCATTTCAGCATTTACTCTCAACATCAACATTTGACAGATTTATACCGTTGGAACAGTTTTGATAAAGTTGGTGGTAAAATATTCACTCATTAATAAAAATAATTCAGAATAATAATTAATTCATGAATAGGATTGTTATATAATAATTAAATTATTTTAAGTAATATTACTAACCTATTAATGTTATGTTAAAATGCTTTTTTGTTAAATAATGAAGCAAAACTGTATTTATTAGACATTATTGGCGCTTTATATTATACCGTACACTCTATAAACTTCAGATGACCGTCGGGACGAGATTCCCCTGAGAGTGTCTGAATTGAAGTGTTTTTGTTAGTGACTTTATCATAACAATATTAAGGCGTATTATTCAGGATCTATGATCTAATGTTTGAGAATAAAAACATTGTCTTGTAACATATTGCAATGATAACTATCAGAGAATAAGAAGCGAAGAAGAAAGAGAGAATCGTGGAGAATCCTGAAGAGACGGTGGACAAAACGAAAGAGACGCGGAAAGGTTGAAAGAAAGACATAAAAACAGGACAACATCCCAAAAGCCTGAAATCATCTCCACATGAAGCGCTGGTGTCGTGTCTGTCAGGCTCTCAGTAATCTGGGCAACACGCGTTTCTTCAGTGCAGTCGTGCAGGAAAAGCCTCAGAGTTTGAAGAATCACACATTCTGAAATAGTTGCTGTTAAACGTGAAGAAGAAGGTCTCCAGACATGAATGATGTGCTGGTCTCTTTCTGTTTGTATGTGAGGATTGATGAACAGAACACAGATGAGAAGAGCATCTCTCCATCACACCTGCACTGAACTCTCAGCTGCTACTGATGCCACACTAAACCCTGGGACAGTGTGAACGGCACAATCAGTTCTGACGGAGGAAACAGCAGCTGGACATCACACACCTTCATCTGTGCTTCACACGTCTATCAGGAGTGTTACTGTGTGCTTGTGCTCCTCCACACACACACACTCACACATATGCTGATGAACATCACACACCTTCATCTGTGCTTCAGACGTCTATCAGGAGTGTTACTGTGTGCTTGTGCTCCTCCACACACACACACTCACACATATGCTGATGAACATCACACATGTTGTTATTTGATGTCAGCTGTGCTTTATGTGCGGGACCACATACATCACATTCACACATTTATATTCATTTTCATGCTGATTTCAGAGCCGAACGATGAGTTGAAAAGCTCATATATCTGTGAAATGTTATATTGTACAGTAGTTCATTCTTTACAGACATAATCCTTCCTAATTATGATATGATTCATTATGATATACTTTTCTTAATCCTATTTTATACCAAAGACTTTAGATACACAAACATGGTTCTCAATACAAAACAATACAATTGGCAAAACAAACTTACTTAACGCATCCTAAGGAAAGGACTCAAAGAACATGGTTGTGTGTCCATTCAAACACACACACCTCACCAATGCAAAAGAAACAAAGGAAGGAATGAGATCTACTTATAGACCTTGATCAGGGGGTGTATGGGTAATGTAGTGCACTAGATTTAGTAGTGTAGTTTGCTTGGAATTGTGGGATATATAGTACAAATATATATATATGGGAAAAAAGGTAAATTAAAGAAAAGGGACAAATTCCCCAAATGTCACTGTTAGGTGAGGTTTAATCCTCCACATCAGGACACAGCTATACCGTGGACATGTAGCTGGATCTCTCACATGTCCAGTTGGCCATAGTGGGACACCAGCAATCACCAGCAGCAGCGCTGCAACATTACAACATCACCTCCATCAGCTTTCTCCACACAACAGCTGAGATGAGGAAGCTGAGCGGCTGAAAATAACAAAAGCTCATTATTTATTTGCAGAATCACTTATCACACATGGGCGCCCATCTCACGTTATAGATCAAGATTATTTATAAAAGTTTTTAAACGACCAAATGCACTCACTTACACATTTCTGAGAATCGGAACATCAGATAGTTGATTACATGGTACGCTAGTTTGTAAATATTTTGAATAAAAAAGGAAAAACTAAATAAAAGCAATACATCTGTCATACACTGTTATTGTGACTGCGTGGTGTCACATGACAAATATGACGCGTCTCCATGGAAACACTAAGGGGGAACGCTCTAAAATAATGGTCGCCTTGAAAAAACTCACTCCGGGGAGTCTGGGGGATATTTTAAATTTAAGCGTGAAAGGGTTAATATATGCATAATAAATTATGCTGGCTTCTCTTCTCCTCTTATTACGCTGTTTAAACTTTGCTAGTCAGTTTCTGGTTACCTGTGCAGTGTTTTAGTTCATTTAAAAATCTGTCGTTCCAAAGCGACTTCTCAGTGTATTGTTCATTGATTGTATAAAGTTAAGCCCCCTTAACAATTTCACATGCCCCCTCAGGCATTTCATCCTGCAGCCGGGCCTGAGTACAGGGTTAGGGAACAAGGAAGGCCAGGGAATAAAAGTGTGTTTTTAGCCTGGATCTGAAGGCAGAAATGGAGGGGCAGATGTAATATCCAGGGGGAGCTGGTTCCACAGACGTGGAGAACTGCAGAAGCTCTATCAGTCCTCTGAGCCGTGAGCGGCACAAGCAGGAGCCCTTTGTGTGACGATCTCAGTGACCTTTGAACTGAGTACGCCTGTACAAGGTCAGTGACACAGGTTGGGCCAGCCCATTAAGTGCCTTAAAAACAAACAATAAAACATTGAACTGAATCCTAAAAAGAACTGGGAGCCAGTGCAAGGAGGCCAGAATGGGGGAGATGTGCTCACGCCTCCTGAACAGACACATAACACACTAAAGAACAAGAAAACATGAAAACACATCATATGACCCCTTTAATACAGTAATACAAATGTAATGCAGCTTTTATTAAAAACATGATATATACACTCAAGCTTCCATTGTTTTCCAAAAGTGAGCTTGAACTGTTTTTTCTTCTCATAATTATGAAAAATAAATCTTTCATTAGTGTTTGTCTCCCTCTGCTGGTACAACACAAACACATTCAGGCTCTATATTTACTCTAAAACTCCAACATTTTTGAGTTTATACTGTGCGTTTATACAAATAAAATGGTTAATCTATGAATGAGAAACTGTAATTTGCTGTGAAATAAAAGGTGTTTCACTGCCGCCTCATCAGGTCTGTCAGAGGATCGTTGAAATCTAAATGAAGTCTTAATTTATAACAGTGAAGTCACTGTATCTTCAGTCTCTGTTGATTCTGTTGACTGTGAGTCTCTGTAGTGGATCCTTATTCACCATCAGATGATCATCAGAAGATCAGACTGTCATCTATACCTAAAATAAAACACACAAACAGTCACATATGCAGTATGAGATATTACATCTGTCACATCTTTTCATAAGAAAACTAGATAATCTATATTAATTCATTCTCAAACATGATAATATAGCTTCTATCTGATGCTCAAAGTCACTTTACAAAATCAAAAGCACATGAAAGTTCACTTTCACACAACGGACAGCTGATACAGAACCAGCAGAAATCATCATTACACTCACTACACATTTAATATCAGTTAATAACAAACAACACAAATCTCAGATTATCACACACAGAGACAGTTAAAGGGGAAAAGCTGAAAATAACATTAATATTATTTTCACAATCAGTCATAACACTGTGAGCAGAATTAAACTCATATTAAACACAGTATAAATTTCAGAGACCTACAGAATCTGAAGCTGAATTTAAAATATTCACTCACACACACACACACACACACACACACACACACACGGTGTTACTGAACCTGGTACAATTTACTATTATTTCTAGTGAGTAAATCAGTCATTTAAACTTCAAATGAAAATATGATGATGAAAATCGTTAAGAACTATTCTTACCATAGTGTCTCCAGTTTATAATGTGGATCATCCTCCAGATCCTTCAGCAGCTTCACTGAGTCTCCTAGTTTATTCCCAGACAGATACAGTTGTCTCAGGTGTGAGGGGTTTGATCTCAGAGCTGAAGCCAGAGCAACACAACCTTCATCTGTGACACCACAATCACACAACCTGTAGAGAACAATGACACACATTAAGCCTATATCCAGAGGAAAACATAACACTTAAACAATAAATAACATAATAATGTCAATATGAAATATATACAAATTCTCATTAGTTCATGTTGTTAAAATACATCAGTTAGAATCCGTGTTTCATTCGTTCAGTTGTTTTTTTATTTAAAGGGTTAGTTCACCCAAAAATGAAAATTCTGTCAGTAATTACTCTCCCTCATGTTGTTCAACCCCGTAAGACCTTCGTTCATCTTCGGAACATGAATTAAGATATTTTTGATTAAATCTGAGAGCTGGATCACTCCTCCATAGGCTTCTTGAGGGACTGAACTTGCAGGCCACAAAAAGTTATTACAGACATCGTTAAAATAGTCCAAGTGACTACAGTGGCTCAATCTTAAGTTTATCAAACGACGAGAATACCTTTTGTGCGCAAAAAAACAAAAATAATGACTTTATTTCAACTATTCATTTCCTTCTCTGTGGGCCTCGAGTGAGTTCACTAGTGTAACAGCGTATGATCTGTTGTTGTACGTCACACGCATCACACACATGACCAGCGTCGGCCAATAGTGAGCCTTCGTGTGACGTAGCTCTACGCTATCACACTACGCTAACTCACTCGAGGCCCACAGAGAAGGAAATGAATAGTTGAAATAAAGTCGTTATTTTTGTTTGTTTTTGCGCACAAAAAGTATTCTCGTCGCTTGATAAACTTAAGATTGAGCCACTGTAGTCACTTGGACTATTTTAACGATGTCTTTAATAACTTTTCGAGGCCGGCAAGTTTCAATCCTTTTGAAGCCTATGGAGGAGTGATCCAGCTCTCAGATTTAATCACAAATATCTTAATTAGTGTTCCGAAGATGAACGAAGGTCTTACGGGGTTGAACAACATGAGGGTGAGTCAATACTGACAGAATTTACATTTTTGGGTGAACTATCCCTTTAATATTGAAAGTAGAAAAATGAGAAAACGGTTCCTTTTTCGTTTATTCATTTTTTCCAAAAAAACGAAAAGCAAGAATTCAGCTTGATTTTTCATTCTGAGGTAGTAAAATGAATAAACAGCTTGAATATTTGATTTCTACACGTGGGCGAGAATGAAACGCCGCTTTCCTCTGATTTGTGAGCCGAAGATCAAACTGTGTCGTCATCAGTTGTTCCTCAGTTCCTCAGCAGAATAAGAGTCCTCCGCTGCCAATGCTGATGTGCGGAGTCTTAACGCGTTTACTGCAACATTTCAGCTTTTCTCATCAAACAACCAGACTAACCAATGGCTCCACACAACCCGTACGGGGAAGAGCCTATCAGGGCTTTCTTCTGTGTCGACCAGCAGTTCTCAAGTTCCAGCGGGTCCGTGAAATAATTAGCTATTTTCCGGACTATAAAGTCACGTTTTTTTATCATGAAGCACGCTGTGATTTATTCCTAAGTGACACAAATCAGAGGAAAGCGGCGTTTCGTTCTCGCCCACGTGTAGAAATCAAATATTAAAGCTGTTTATTCATTTTACTACCTGTAAGTAACACACAGCAACACAGCAAGCTGAATTCTTGCTTTTCATTTATTTGGAAAAAATTAAAAAACAAAAAAGGAACCGTTTTCTCATTTTTCTACTTTCAATATTAAGGCGAGACACTACAGGTGAATAGGGTCAAATTTTAAAATAATAGATATCACCATGAAACTTCCTCAACTGATTACTTACACAAGTATATAAAAAAATGTATTACAAGTTTTTGAAATTTGTATGTTTAATTATGCAAATTATGCATTATCTCATTAAATATGCACAATTTTGCATATATTTTCGGTAGATAGATCTGAACATGCCAGGTGCAAAATTCTTTTTTCATTTTGTTTACACACAAGATGAAAAAAGAAATTCAGAGGGATTTCAGGATATATGCTTTCATTATCTAGGAAATCAAAATAGACTGTCCATAGCCTTAAAAAATGTTTTTTTTAAATTAAAATGTCATAAATCAGTCCAGGAATGATTTATTAACAAATCCCTCTGAAAATATCTTCAGAATACTGCTAAGTGTATAACTGGAAGGTTTGGTGTACATCGGTGCTACATAAGCTGAGATGTTTGTACTGGAGAATGACAAAAAACTCATTTTGAGAAAACTGCATTAAAGATTTAAATAGGAATTTAATACATTTCTATTGGAAAAAATTGCTCAGAAACAGAATAAATGTTCAGGCCCTTAGTAATAATAATGTATAATATTTCAAGCTCATGAAAACTGATTATTTAATAACATGGCAGGCATATAAGGCCTAAAACTGAAGTAACTCAATGAGTTAGCATTAGCAGAGTACACCACGTGATGCGTCTGAGCGAATCACGTTAGCAGAAACCAGCAGTAGCCAATGAGATTTCGTCATTAGCTTTAAATCCCCCTTTGGACATTCACGATTGGTTACTGATAGAAAGGAAATGCCCATATTTGGGTTTCGACCCAAATCCAAAATTTCACTTGCAGTGTGAAATTCCTCACAGTGAAAGTCCAAAGTTTCAATACTGCTCAAAACCATTTTTTATTCATGATTAATATTGCATTGCATATAATGTGTGCTGGTCAATAGTCTAAAATTAAGAAACCCCTAGAAAACAGTAAATAAAAAAATAATAAAAACACTAACATTGGAACATTGTACATTTAGTATAGGCTACTTAATTTATTATCACAATATCCAAATATGATACTAAATCTCACAGAAAAAATGGCTTTTATTTGAGGCGTGCTGTCTTTGCATTTGAACATTGCACATTTTAAACAGGACACGCATTAGCTGAATAAACGTTAGCCAATACAAACATATTTATAGAAAATAGTTGACAATGAATAGACAGAATCCAATAATAGCAAAACGAATCACTTATTCTAAAATGAATATTAAGTATAAGTTAGATGAATCAGACACATAATGAGGACTGTGTTAACAGTAAAACGTCCGTCATTTAACAAATTTTAAAAACACGGATGGATAATACAAAATGCTTTTTGACATTGACAAAAAAAAAAAAACACAACCAAGAAAAAAATTTAAACTTAGCCCGTCAATTTTCATTTTACAATTATCTTCTCTCTCTGTGCGGTCTGTGTTTGTGAGAGAGCTCGCACAGCACTGATACAACGGTACTTTTTAATCCATAAGTAAGTATAACGCGCTAGTTTTCATACAAAATAAATATGTAACATAATTAGGTACTTTAGTTATTATTAACACAATAACGTAACACATGCAGACTACGTTTCTCAACACTGAGAATGAATAAATAAACGCCTGCTTCTCCAGACTCACGTTTATCAGTAATCCACAAATCACAGCACTTTCATAATCACTAAGCCATAGCGATTTTAATTTTATTTAGATTTATTGTTCAGCATTACTTAAGCAGGGTTGCCAACTCTCACGCATCTGGCGTGACACTCACGCATTCAGCCTCAATCTCACGGTCTCACGCTCAACAAAGAAATCTCACGCTAAATTAGACATTCTTCTGTGCTGTTTTTTTTTTTCACTCATGTCCACTAATTTCCGAATTACTATAAGCAAGTTCAGGCTCTTAAATACTGATTGGACCACAGAATTTTCTCACGCAGAGAAAAATCGCGGACCAAGAGGACACTGACACCGATAGACTAGACAGAGAAGGTTACCGGTACTTTTGATATGGAACAAATTCTCAGCTGTCAGATTCCGTCAATATTTCCGACGTTTTTGGCGCTTTTAAATGTGACAGATCGCTGTAGCGCGTCAGTTCAAACGGCACGTGAACATCAGAAATGATGAGTTCATCTCTCTCGAGTCTTCGGGTTCGGGACGGGTCCGAGTCTTTCGTTCTTCCTGTCAGTCCATAGAGGCTATGCTGTCAGTACCGGAAACAGAAATGATTAGTTCATTTTTTTCGAGTCTTCGGGTTCGAGTCCTTCGTTCTTTTGTCACGTGACTTGTCACCGTATTGAATAGCCTACTAATTCACAACCTTTTTACAAACAAGCATGTAGTTAATGTATAATATAATAGTAGTTAATTAATGTATAATATATAATAAAACACACCACAGATGCACAAGAAACATTTAGAAAAGAGACGGACAGGGACAATAGGCTAATAAGATGGAACTTTTATTTTTCAGATAATGTTTATTGCACATATTTTGTATTTTAATTCCTAAATATAAAACAATATACATTCAGACGCAGTCAATAATACGAATCTAATGATGTATTTGATGCGAGATACCAGCGGTCACGTGACAAAAGAAGAAGGATTTAAAACCCGAACTCGAGACTCGAAGAAAATGAACTAATCATTTCTCTTTCCGGTACTGACAGCATAGCCTCTATGTGACTGACAGGAAGAACGAAAGACTCGGACCCGTCCGAACCCGAACTCGAGACTCGAAAGATCATAATCATTTCTCTTTCCGGCCCTGCTGTATCACACACGGCACGGTCGGCCCAGACAGATCAGAGTCAGACACTGGCGAGTCGACAACTAACGTCTCGAGACACGAGAGGAGGAGAACTAACCTGATAAATATGAAGTTGCAAAGGAAAGAACGTCTCGGATCAGGAGGTGAACCAACAGAATCAGACTGCAATAGCCTGAACTTAAGACCCAACAACTAATCAATTAATAAAACATTTCGGTTTCTTATAATTTGGCTTTGGCTGCATTACCCTATAGTTTATTTTTATTCTTTTTACAAATGTAATCAACATTTTCGTAAGTAGTAGATGTGTTGGGATATTTAGCATGGCATTTTAATTAGATTATGCTGAAATGAACGAAATTAATGAAATGACTCGAAAAAAGATTCGTTCTTTTTGCTGAACGAGACTCAAAGATCCGAGTCAGTAAAATGATCCGAACTTCCCACTACTACTCTGAACTGTGAAACAAACTAACATGGCGCCGCCCATCGCGCATACTGCTCAACTAACGCCAGGCGCGTCGTTAGACATGGGCATTCGGGCTTCAGCCCCGGATGTTTTTTTTATAGCCCCGGATCTCAAAAATTTAATTTATTGATAATTATTATTATTTTTTAATAATTTTGTATTTATTTAAAAAAAATTACCAGGTCTTTTAATCTATCATTCGGAATCATTTATTATAGACGATTAAAATGTGTTCAAGCAGATCAAAGTTACTATGGTTACTATGGTTACAGTATGCTTGCATTTAGAGTGCGCACCAGAGGAGAGAGAGAGAGAGTCTGAAAGAGCCATCGGTTAACTTACAGCTTTAGGGCTTGACTGTCATT
The DNA here is from genome assembly GCA_030770095.1 of Gila robusta. Classification (NCBI taxonomy): domain Eukaryota; kingdom Metazoa; phylum Chordata; class Actinopteri; order Cypriniformes; family Leuciscidae; genus Gila; species Gila robusta. The sequence continues at coordinate 119,047 of JAVALU010002287.1, read as the reverse complement.
GTTGTTTGTGGCTTCTGCTGGTAGCTATTATGGACATTAGACACTTTTTAAAAAGTAAAATAATGAGTCATGAACGATACGAGGCGGATGAGAGGCAAGAAGAGTTATCTACTGGCGCAGTTCCCTCATCATTAAGCTCAGGTCGGTGAAGGCTCTTTAGCAAACCCAAACTTACCTAGCCCTGTACTCACTGTGGTATTAATGCAGAACATGTAGGCCGAAGGTATACTATATACTATATGAAGCCATACTATCCACCTTTTTCCTGGTTAGCGAATTTACCCATGATTCATAGCGGGTTTGGACCGGAAGCCGGTTGTCCTTTTCCGGTTCGAAGCTTTATGAAGATTAAGTGCCGCTTGCTCAGAACGCGGCAGTGATGTGCTGGTTAGAAAATATGTGAAATAAGGGCTGCCCCTGCCCGTGCACGACTGAAGTTGGGTTGGAAGTTATGTATACTATATGGGAGAGAATGCTAAACCATAATGAGCGTTGTCGTAATATATTGCCTATTCTGCATCTCAACGCACGCATAAGCTTGCCACAAAAAAAAAAAACGGCAAAAGTAATTATGCATTAAACATTTGAATTGTTTATTAATAACTAGTGTTTTCTGTAAGTGTCGACTGCAAAGATAAATGTGATGATGCTGACTCGCCATCTTCGCAGTGAACGCGCCTATAGAGAGAAATGCACACTTCATACGAATTAACCTATACATAAGCAGAGAGCAGCCCATTTCTGCTCGTTTTTAATTATTTTGTTTAAAAATACACATTTCAAGCTTTATATAGATATGCTTCTCATGTATGTGAGGCAAGTAACTTATACGCTGAGTTTCGTTGGTTAATAAGACGCGCTCCAGTTCACGCGCCTGCGCCTCTGTGTCCTGTAGCTATATCTACTATTTGCTTCTAACTATCTACTATTTATTATTCCAGGCAATTTGTTGATAAAACATTGATAAAAATGAAGATACAATTTATACTAAACGAAATTCACTTTAAAGAAAGGCTTTCTACAAAACAAAACTTAACAAGTGGTCAAAATCATGTCTGAGCCATTCCAAATGTTTTCCGATATTGGGCATCTTAAGATCATATCTGACTCATCTCATGCGGTTCCCTTTTCATATAATCAACATAGATGAAATAAAAAAAATAAAAAACATTTTATTGTGAAACTTAAATATAAAACGAATACGCAGTATATAAATATTAAAGTTTTTTTTTAACTTATATTTAAGCGTCACACTGCTCCGCTTTGCTCACGTGCTCTGGGGCCTCATTTATAACCATTGCGTACACACAAAACAGGCCCTGAAAGAGGCGTACGCCACTTCCGACGCACAAGTTGTGATTTATAAAAACAAACTTGACGGGACAATTTGCGCACCTGCACGCAAACTCTAACCCATGCGTACGAACGTTTTGGAGATGGAGCAGTTTGGCGACACCGATGGTGAGCTGGAGTTAAATGTCTTTTTGGTCACTTTTAGACAGAAAATCTAAAGACAATTATACATATACAGAAAGATAATACAAATATAATTTCAATCACCAAGCCTATCACATGAAGCAAACATCCATCTCTTCTTAAATGTCCGCGCCAGCGAGCGCGTTGGGCCGTTTAGTGAAACTGACGCATAGCATAACGCATCTAAAACCGTAAATCTTTCTAAGTCCTAATCATAAATACAGTTCATGTTCACAATAACAGTTTAAATAAATAAAACAATGATTTAAACTTTGTTTTACTTCTGTTGTAAAGATTTAGATTAAATATGCCATTCTGATTAATGGAGTTAAACACTTAAATTACATTAAATCATTACTGAGAAGTTACAACATTTTTTATATTCAATAAATATAAATATTTGTTGTGGATGCAATGCTTTCGAACACTTTTCCTCTGGCATGCTGTGTTTTAATGTTTTAACTAAAGAGATAATTGCTTATCATGATAATAGCAGATTGTCTGAGAAAATAGTTTCGTGCAAATAATTCACAACAAGGTCTATCTGTTTCCATTAAAAACATAAATCCATTAAAAATACTCTTTGGCCAGTGGAAAAGACTGAGAAAAACTTTCTCCGAAATGTATTTTACACTATTTGATTTATTTATTCAAAAACAAGGCAAGGACAGGCTACTAATTTTTATTAATGTAACTAATGTGACAGCACATCCGCATTTCATATTTTCCTAATGTCTTGTACCGTTAAACATGTTATCACGTGGATGAATAATCATATGCAAATGATATGCAGATGAGGATATGCATAGTAAAACTAGGCGTTGTAAGCTCCATATATGGTTGTTTCGGGGAGGAGACGCATGTGCGCACAATCTTCCGCTAACTGGGATTTATAAAGTGAATTCTGCGCAGGTTCTGGCGTACGCACGGTTTTATAAGTCTGAATATTTTTTTGCGTACGCCATTTTTAGCTTTCTGGCGCACGTACACTTTTAGTAAGGATCCTACGCACAGTTTTATAAATGAGGCCCCTGGTGCGTAGCCTATAGCCTATATGCATGTGTGCCTGATGTGATGGAGGGGTGCGATTTTCGAATAATAATTGAATAATACCCAGCGATCTTCGAATATTATTTTTGCTTGAAATGCCCATCCCTACTGGTAACGTATTACACCTTTTTCGTTGGATGCTTCAGTTTTAGCGCAGCTAACCAAAAACGTCTACGCTCTGGCATTGAATGTAGCTGATATGAACCGGACATAGGCATTCTCTCCTTTTTATCTTATGCTCAAAGCACCCAGTTTCTAGTTTTTTATCTTCTTTGAATTGTTAAAACAACCAACAACAGCACATGTAGAGCCTGAACTCATTCTCTCACTGCTAATACAGTACGAACCGGAAGTAGGCAACCGGAGTCGTCGTCATGGCGGCGCGCATTGTTTAGAGCAGAATAAGGTGGATAGTATAATGTGAGATATAAATAAATATTTAAGTCGTTAAATCGTAAGTTATGAATATAACTATGGATCTGTGAGACCGAAGGATGACCGTCACTACGGTCTAATAGGATGATGATAACCTTCGTTCCGCCTTCTCTCGAGACCTTATGTAAACAAAGTCATGCCCATGACCCCGGAAGCGGAACGTCACGCACTATAAAAGGCGAGTAAACTTCCGGCTCATTCTCTTACCTTGAACGCCCCAGTGTTCCGAGCGACAAGGATAGTGACGGTCATCCTTCGGTCTCACAGATCCATAGTTATATTCATAACTTACGATCTGTTTCGACCTCACTCAGACCGTCACTACGGTCTAATAGGATGACTCATGTCAACAGGGTCGCGAGGAACTACAAACTCTGAACTATTCAAACCTCGCTGGGCTACAGACATCAAAACTGCAGTGCTGACAGGCGTTGTGCTAGTTATGTCAACTCTGTAAAATTTTGCAAATGTACATGGTGTAGACCATGATGCTGCAGCACAAATCTCCCCCACTGAAACTCCTTTTAGTGCAGCCCAAGAGGTAGCTACACTTCTGGTTGAGTGGGCCCGTATTCCCATAGGAACCGGTAACCCACTTCCTGAATAAGCCTGGGAAATAACCTCAACCAACCAATGTGACAAACGTTGCTTAGAAAGTGGACACCCTAGTCTGGCCCTCCCATAGCAAACAAAAAGCTGAGAATGAGACTTCCTCAAGGTCTGAGTAAAATTAACATAAGTGCGTAATGCCCTTACTGGACAAAGGGTGAGCAAATTCTGCTGATCTGCCTGTGAAGGGGGTTGAAATTGAACTACCTCCAGAGCTTGATTCCTGAACTGAGAATTAAGTACTTTTGGTAAAAAGGCAGGGTTGGGCCAGAGCGTCACCCCTGTGCCATCTGGCCTCCAACGTAAACAATCCTCACTAATAGATAGCGCACACAATTCTCCTACCCTTTTAGCAAAGCATATAGCCAAGAGAAAAGCTGTCTTGAGAGACCAAGCTTTAAAATCTGCATCTGCCATAGGCTCGTATGGGGGCTTAGTGAGAGAGTCCAGTACAAAAGGCAAATCCCAATTGGGTACCCGCAAAGTGCGATTTGGACATAAGCGACCAGCTCCCTTCAGGAACTGACCTACCAAGGGATGTCGGCCTAATGGTCGGCCATCCACTCCCCGATGAGATGCTGAAATAGATGAAGCATAAACCCTGATTGTACTGGCCGCCTTGCCCTGATCCAGTTGAGCCTGCAGGAATCTAAGGACAAGTGGCACAGAGCAGTTTATTGGATCAACATTCAAGCCTAAACACCAGTCTGAAAAAATTCTCCACTTTATGGAGTAATTAGCCCGAGTAGATGGAGCTCTGGCGTTATTCAGTGTCTCGCGTACCGTTTCATCTAGCTGTTGAGGGACGGACTCTGCAGAGGCCATACCCACAATCGTAGTGCCATCGGGTTTGGATGCCAAATCTGCCCGTCTATTTGGGATAGGAGATCTGCCCTTGATGGAAGTTGCCACGGAGGGCCCTGAACCAACTGAACTAGGTCCGGGAACCATGGTCTTCCCGGCCAGCGTGGAGCAACTAGCAGAACTGTGCAATGACCCTCCCTGATCCTCTGGAGGACCTGGGAAATCAGAGGAAAGGGGGGAAAAGCATATAATAAGCCTCTCGGCCACTCTTGTGACAGAGCATCCAGGCCCAAACTGCCTTCTTGTACCGTGAGGGAGTACCATCCCAGGCAATGGGTCGTCTCCCTGGAAGCAAAGAGATCTACATGAGCTGTCCCGTATCGAGTCCAAATTTGGGCTATTACCTCCGCATGCAACCGCCACTCCCCTGGGAGAGGCCCTGTTCTGGACAAAATGTCGGCTGCTCTGTTTGTCACACCCGGGATGTGGATTGCTCTCAGTGAGGACAGCCGTGGCCATGTCCATGTCAGCAGGTTCGTTGCCACCTGGAGACAGCGTAGTGATTTCGTCCTTCCTTGGTGATTTATGTGGTAAACTGCTGAGGTACTGTCTGTTCTCACTAGCACATGCTTGTGGCGCAAAAATGGTAAGAGCGAGATGAGAGCGAGATGAACAGCCCTCAGTTCGAGCACATTTATGTGTTCTGATGACCAAGGGGGATCCCATTTGCCCCTTACTGATCTGCCTTCCCAAACGGCTCCCCAACCTGTCAGTGATGCGTCTGTTGTTATCACTGATCTTCTGTGAGGAAGATTGCCCAGTGGAGTTCCCCTGCGGAGAAAGTCCTTGTCCCTCCAATGGAGTAAGGCCCCCATGCAGGCCTTTGTCACCAACAGCCTCGTACTTCTGTCCTTTATTGGATGAAGACGAAAAGAATTGAACCACCTCTGTATCGGCCGTGTCCTCAGTAGGCCTAAGGGAATTACCACCAGCCTTCTCCAGGCTGTCTATTCTCTGGGGAGTGAGACATGCCTCCATTGTTATGGAGTTGAAATGTAGCCCCAGGAATTTCACCTGCTGTTGAGGCTGGAGACTGCTCTTCTTCCAGTTCACCGTGAACCCCAGGGACTGAATGTGAGCTAGTACCTCCTCTGTGTTTCTGATCACCTGCTCTTGAGAGGGAGCACAAATTAACCAATCGTCCAGATATGGCAGGATTTTGATACCGCGCAGCTGAAGGGGAGCTAGGGCGGCTGAGATCACCCGAGTAAAAACTCTCGGTGCCAAAGACAGGCCGAACGGTAGAACCTGGAACTGAAAGGCCTGGCCTTGAAAAGCAAAGCGGAGAAAGGGCCTGTGCTCTGGACAAATTGGAACATGGAAATATGCGTCCTTTAAATCCAGGGACGTGAACCATTCTCCTGCACGTATGGACTGCATTACCATCTTTGTATGAATCATTTTGAATGGAAGAATTTTTAAGTACTGGTTGAGGTGCCTGAGATCTAGAATGGGACGATGACCACCATCTTTTTTTGGAATTATGAAATACGTTGAATAAAACCCAGTTTGCTGTGCGTTGAAGGGCACCTTTGTGATTGCTCCTTTTTGTAAAAGAGCTTGCACCTCTTCCCTTAATACGGGCTCCAATAGTGGGTCCTTGACAATAGTCATTCTGACCCTTGAAAACGAGGGGGGGGGGCGCCGTCGAAACTGTAGCCGATACCCGTGAGTTATTGTGGATATAACCCACTGGTCTGAGATCACTCTCTCCCAACTGGCCCGTGAAAGTTGAGAGGAACAGTCGACGGCCAGCCCCTGACTCCTATGCAGGTCCGCCATCACGTCCTGCACCCTTTCGTGAACCTCTCTGTTGGGCTCCCCCACGGGACTGAAATCTCCTCTGGGGATAAGTGGCATAAGTGGCTTGGATAAGTGGCTTGTTTTTGGGCACGAAAGCTCTGCCCCTGAACACTAACAAGATTGCCACTCATGTGTCTAGACCAGGCAGGTTGCTGCGGCCTTTGTGTTTCTCGAGCCCTTGGTCTGAAGACTGGAGCTGGTTTATGACAAGCCCGCTGAACAGCTTCTCTCGTTGCAATGGAGCGCTCCGCCTTATCCAGCACCTCCTGAGAATTTGAATTAAAAACGTGACCGGGAATTACTGGCAAATTCATTAGCTCGCTTCGTATGGTCTCTGGCAAAGAGGTTTGTGCCAGCCATATCTGTCTACGACATAAAACAGCCGAAGACATGGCGTCCCCCACATCACGGGTCAATTGTGAGTGGGCTGCCAGAGCAGAATCAACCAGGTTCCAAGAATCCTGGTCATCCGCACTTACTGTTTTCCGTAAGGCTGCTAAGAGGATAGCCAAAGCATTGCCTGTACGAGCTGCACGTGCAGTGGCATTAAAGGATCTTGAGATCAGACGGTCAGTTTTTGCACACTCCTTCTTGGGACAGCGAGGGTTAGCAGATGCATAAGCTGGTCCCAGAGTTGTCCATGATGCTATTTCTTGTTCTACTGGTGGCATGTCCCCCAGTCCAGTTTCTTTTGGGTAATGGGCATTGGCCAACCGCCTGCAGCCTGCATTGAATTGAGGCTTCTGAGATGGTTTCTTCCATGTTGTCCTCAACATTGAGGTATAATCATCTGCCACTGGAATGTAAGATGGAGAATTAGTCTGAGGTATGCCTTCCCAGACACCGCCGACAGGAGCTGGGTCAGGCACAGAAGGCTGCAAACAAAGAATTTTTGCTGCACTAAATACTCTAGCAACCAGAGTATTTGCTGGAAAATCATCCCTCCCTGTTGATTCGCCATCCACTTCGGCAGAATCTGAACGGGGTCCCTCTTCCTGGCTCCCTCCTTCTGCCTGCTGCGCACCATCAACTAGTGAATGGGGAGCACGAAGAGATAATACATCAGCATCTTCTGTGTCAGTTTCAGGATTACCTTGCTGTGCAGGTGGAGGAACGCCTTCCTGACCAGGAGGTAGTGATGGTGAAAATGAGTGACGGGCTTCAACTCTGTCCATCCTCTGTGCTAAACTTTGAATAGCCGCCAGGATCTGTAGTTGAGTGTCTGTGTTGCCACCCTCCACTGGTGGAGCAGAAGTTGGGGGTTTAGCCACTTCCACCACCTTCTCATGGCTTGATCGGTGTGGTTCATGGCCATCGTGTGAGTGCTTGCGAGGACGCTTATGACTATGCCTGTCCGATGAGCGTTCCCTCTCCCTACCACGCTCAGGTACAGAACTGTGTACTCTATTAGCGCGGTGAAGTCGTTCCCCTCTGGGCAGGTCACAAGCTGCACTGCAGGGATTATCCACATCCTCTCTTAAATGAGCCATCCCCAGGCATGAAGGGCATTCCCGATGCCATCACGAGGGTCCATTGATGATCGGCAATATCGGCAGCAATGAGAGGCCATGCCACACACAATCCCACTGACTGCGCACAGCCGTGAAGGATATATCAAGCCCACTCAAAGTAAAAAAGGTCTGCACTAGTACGCGAACGTATTTAGCAGGCCTATATCAAACCCCAACAGCTGCGAACAGTGATATAGGGCTCCAAAGGTAACAATACTCACCAAATATTTTGTAATGAAGTAAATTCCACTAGGTTAATGTGGATACTCTGAAACAAAATACTCACATCATCCCCCCCACATAATCCACTTGGACGGCATCCTAGTATGTTTACCACGCGCAACAACAGCGCTCCGTGGTGAGTCGAGTCTCTCTACACTAATCTCAATCCCGAACGGAGCACAGCTTCTCACATCCAGCGGTGCGGCCAGCGGGGGCGAGACGCGCGCCTTACACACACACACCACACACACACACACACACACTAGACACACATCCCAAGACCCACACTCACACGTACCCTAGTAGTACTAGTGGAGTGCGGGAAGGGGGAGCCGCAGAGGGGCACAACCCCAGCATCCTTAGTCTTGTCCAGAACTTACACCAGGATCAGCCCCTCAACAAGCGGAATCATAACATCGTGGGAAATACACCATCATCAAGACAAGAGAATAAGTGGATTCGGCAGCAGATAACTCTCTCACAAAAATAAAACAACCACTAATTTCATCCTGGGGCACAACCGGCTGAACCTGCACGCCTACTTTGGGTGCAGGCAAGGTATCTGAATGGCGTGAGAGTAAAAAATCACACGTAATTCGTTTCCTACCGGTACCGATCCCTGATAACCGACAGACAAACTAGGCGACAGACAGAACGAAGAGCGCAGGTACGGCTTTTACTCCCCCTTCATAAGCGACGAGACGTGGTGCGTGGAGACACGGCTCCCCTCCATTCCGGTCATTGGACTGTAAGGCTCGGTTCTAGACATCACGAGTGGGGACGCGAGATAGTCGCACAACCCCACCACTCTCTGCGCAAGCGGTGCACCTCAACATGGGCAATGAGCCGCTATACGTGGCACGATGTGCGCCGTCAGTATGAAAGTAGTCGCGCACGAAGGATGGATATGCGGACAACAGGGGCACGAAAACACCACACACACACACATCAGTCACAAGAGATACGACGGGGACATCGTCACACTCATTGACATATCTAGAGGGACAAGTTATCTTAGTAGAGGGGGGTCTCGACTGATGGCTGACAGGGACAGGAAGTGGGACACAGTGTTACTTCAAAGTTAGTGAAGGGTATCAGAGATAAGAAGATTTATGATACGGGACATACAAAGATTGTGACTAATGTCTCTAGTGGGTAGAGAGTGAGGAGTGTATAATAATAGAGTCGTGAGAGAGTGCGATATGAGTGTTTTTTAACAAAATAGTAGGATGCAGTAGATATTAGATGTCTCTATGAGACTCTGTGCGCGCGTGCTAGAGGAGGTGAGAGGATTCGAGGCAGTCGCGATAGAGTGATGGAGAATAAATACAGACACTAGGGGATAGTGATGAATCAAACTGTTGATAGACTACAGATATGAGAGTGGATGGGGAGACACAGACTGAGACTATCTACAGTGTTTGTGTTACACATAGTAGATGTTAGACGACTCTGACTAGCGTGTGCAGCTGAATTATGTACACATTATGTAATAGTGAGATATGTCTTATTTGTTTATATTATATGTGGATTGTATGAGTGAAGAGATTGGTAGTGGAGATAGGACAGTAATTGGTATTGGAGTATTTTGGAGTGGAGGGTATTATATGTGTTGGAAGTTGATAATAGTAATGATAGAAGATAAATCTCATAGGTTTGAGGATGTTTTTTCTCACATGTTAGTTAGGGATCAGGGTTCATTGTTATATGTCAGTTATATTGTTAGAGTGTATAGAGGTGGTGTATGTGTTCTGGTGATTTGATATATATCTATACTGGGTCAGTGAGTTAAGGTAGTGATAGATATGATATATTTGAGTCTGAGTGGTATGTCTTTTGTGTGGTTTTTTGGGGTATGTAGTTTGTAGGTGTGTGAGTGTGGAGAGTGTGAGAGACTGGAGTAGTAGTGAGATATTGAGTTAGTAAGGTGGTTGTAGGGTGTTTTGGGTGAGAGTTTGTCAGGGTTATGTTGGTTGGGTTTGGTGGGGGTATGTGTAGGGGTGGGTGGTGAGGGTCTATATATATCACATATAGTGAGTAGGTGGGTAGGGGGTTAGAGGTGGGTTAGGTGTAGTAGTATTTATGGTGTTAGGTTGTTGGTGTGGTGAATGTTGTGGTGGGGTGGTAGGGTGTGGAGGGGGGGTGTGTGGTGGTGAGGATGGTTTGTATGTGTGGGTTTAGGTTGTGGGTGAGTGTGTGGTGATGTGTAGAGATGGGATTTTGTGTGGTGTTGTGATGTGATGTGTGATTGTAGGTGAGGTGGTTGTTGTTGGGGTGGGTGGTGTTGAGTGAGTGGGGGTAGGGGGTGGGGGGTTGAGAGGTGTGAGATGGGTAGTTGTGTTAGTGTGTGGGGGGGTTGTGGTGGGGTGATGTGGTGGTGGTGTTTGTGTGATGGGGGGTGGGGGTGGGGTGTGTGTTACAGGGGTCTGGTGTGGTTGTGTGGTGGGTGTTGTGTGTGTAGTGTGTGTTAGTGTGGTATAGGAGTGGGTTATGGGGGGGGTGGGGTGTGGGTTTGTGTGTGTGTGGGGGTGTTTGGGGTGTATGTGGTGGTTAGGAGGGGTGTGGGGGTGGGTGATATGATTGGTGATGTGTGGTAGAGGGGGTGAGTATGGTATGATTGGTATGGTATGTTTGGGTGTTGGTGGTGTGTTGTTGAGTTTTTGTTTTGGTTTTGGGTGGGTATTTGTGTAGGTGGATACTCTGGAGTTGTGGGTAGTGAGAGTAGTGAGTGTGAGAGGTAGTTTACTTCTAGATGAGTGTTTATGAGTGAGATATTGGTGGTAGTGTAGTGAGGTGGTGGAGGGTAGGGTGTTGGTGTTATATATTTATTTTTGGTGTTTGTGTGTTATATATTGTGTGTGAGGGTTGAGTGTTAGTGGTTTTGTGTCATATGATTTTATTTTTGTAGGTTGATGTATTGAATGATTAATTGATAAGGTAGATATTTTGAGGGAGATGTTGTTTTGTGGGAGTGTGTGGTGATGGGTGGTAGTGTGTGTTTATGAGATGATATGTGTGGTAGGTAGGAGTTTTTTGAGTGTGTTTTGGTTTGTGTTGTTTTATTTTGTTGTCTTTGGTTCAATGAGAATCTATATTGTATCTCTCATTGTAGGATAAGAAGTTCAATTTAGGGAGCTAGTATATCTGGAGCTCAGTGATTGTGGGGTGTAAGAAGTCACTTAGGTGTTGGGGAGAGTGAAGAGTAGTGTTGGGGTATGAAGTGTATCTGGTGAGATGTGTTATGGGTTGATTGAGTGAGGGGTTGTGTTGTTTTTTTGTTTTATTAGTAGTGTTATTGTATATTTTTATGGATTATGGTATATATGTTAAGTGTTTTGTTTTTATCCTCTATGTGCGTTGTTGTATATATATGTGTAGAAGGTTAGAGTTATTGTAGTTGAGTAGATTAGGGTGATTAATATTAGTTAGTGAATTTTGTACTTTTAATTTAGATATTCTTAGTTTTATTGTTAGGTGAAATAGGAATATGTAAGTTAGCCTTAGATAAGATTATTGAGAGATGATGGATATTTGTAATTTAAGGGTTTTAGAGAGATATTGATAGATGTTGGAGTTTTTGGTAGAGTAAGATAGTGATTTGGTAATCTGTGTGTGAGTGAGATCTATATATATGATGAATTGTGATAAAATTAGTGAGTAGATATTATCTTGTTAGAATATATTTTATGGGGTAGTTTGGGGGGTAGAATTGTTATAGGTGTGTGTTGTGTTTTTATGTGGGGTGGTTTGGGTGGGTGTGGGGGGTGGGATGGGGGGGGTTTGGGGTGTGGGGGTGGTGGTGTTTTGTGTTGTGTGGTGTTGATAATTGAATTTATAGGAGTAATGGGTATATGAGATATAGATTATAATTTTTTGTGGGGAGTGAGGAGTGTTGGGGGGTGTTGGTTTTTGTTTTTTTGGTTGGTTTGGTTGGGTGTTTGTGGGGGTTTGGGGTTTGGTTATTGTTTGTTGTGGTGTGTTTATTATTGTGTTGTGTTTTTTTTGTATTTTTTTGTTAATAATGAAGATTTTATTAATAATTTTATTTTTATTGGATTTTGTAAAAGTTTTTAATAATATGTTTTGTGTAGTATTTTATATTATTTTTATATGGTGTTTGTTGTATGTTTTTTTTGATGTGGAAGTGTTTAAAATATTTTATGTTAATAAATGTGTTGATGTTTTGGTATACTTTGTTATCGGGTGTTGGGGGGGGATGGTAGAAAAAAATCGATTCACCAAACTATAGCGATTTTTGTTTACGATTTAAAAATTCATTTTTTTATTCCCGAATCGATATTGATTCAAATTAAATTGCTTTATTTTTGTCCTTGCTTATCCTTGAATCAGTGTTGCCAACTTAGCTATTTTTGTCTACCTTTGTCGCTATTTTTTAGCAGCTAGTGTGAGTGTGAGAAAGACAGTGTGAGAGGGAGAGAGAGAGTGTGTGTGTGTGTGTGAGAGAGAGAGAGAGAGAGAGTGTGTGTGAGAAAGAGAGTGTGAGAGGAAGAGAGAGAGAGTGTGTGTGTGTGTGTGTGTGTGTGAGTGTGTGTGAGAGAGAGAGAGAGAGAGAGAGAGAGAGAGAGAGAGAGAGAGTGTGTGTGAGAAAGAGAGTGTGAGAGGGAGAGAGAGAGTGTGTGTGTGTGAGAGAGAGAGTTATTTTTTTGAGTTGCTTTATTTTTGTCCTTGCTTATAGACAGTGGCGCCTCCAGAAATTTTTCATAGGGGTGGCCAGATTGGGCCACTTAAAATCTTGGGGTGGCACACCAAAACTATAAACCATAATTTCAGAACTTTATTCTACTGTTGTAGTAAACCGGCCTGTAGAAAACTATCAGAAAGACTTGAGGAAACTCCTACTGATATACTTTGGTTTATTGTGTTATATTTAATGTTACTAATGATATTAGTAGGGCCCTACTAATATATATTATATTATATATAATGATATATATTATATAGATATGATATACATAAGGGCCCTCGCCCGCGGCAAATTTCCAGATACTTACATAATTGTGATGAATTTAATCCTTTTTAAGTTATTATTTTGCAGTGTAAGATTACAGTAAACACCTTTAAATATTACATAAATGTATTATGAATTTTTAAGACAGAAGGCACGGGCCCCATTCGAACATGGCTACGTTCACTTGAGATATAACTGACTTTTGTTTACTAGGATACTCGTCAAGACGGGCGTTTTTACATAATTTTGTGACGTGAAAGACAATTTAATTGAGTATTATTCGCGCGCGGAGACGCTGGTTTGCGGGGCGCGCGCTTTGGATGTTTGCGTTCATGGAACTTCTTGATATGCACACGTCCAGTAATAATGTAGGGAACCACTCGTTATACATAAATCAGGTAACAGGTCATGTTTTACTTTACTTACATATACGATTTAGTTTTAATCCAAATAACACGTGCTGAGTGAATGATCAGGAGCATTCAACAGAAGTGCGCCCGCGCGCTCTCTCTCTCTCGTCAGTTAACGATAATAATAAGCTAGATGACTCGTTTTAATTTTCTTTGCCATTGACATCCGATTGAACTATAAACTTTCCACTGATGTCTGTTTGAAGGGATGTGCTCGACCAGCTCGCGTGTCTGTGCCGCTGCGCGCTCAATCCACTGCGCGTTTCCAGTGCTCGCGCACCACAGCTAAGTTGTGTTACTATATTGCGTTTAATATTCCACTAATAAGACATATTTACTTCATAGACAGCCTTATTTTTTGGGGAAAAAATGGAATCTCGTATATTGTCAATATTGAAAACCATATAGACCCAGTTAGATGGGGCTTCGAAAATTTACTACCTCGTCAAATGACGTTTACTACTTTTTACTACTTTTTACTGGCCTTAATTTGGCATAATTTAATTTACTACCTTTTACTACCTTTTACAACCCCGCTGAAACCCTGAACAACTTAAGGTTGGTGGGTTTGCTGGAAAAAGAAGAAGGAAACGATGCGTGTGCATTTTTAGAGGCCTGGATTCCAAAAATATTAGAAATGGACTCGAGCACATCATTAGTCATAGAGTGGGTCCACAACGAAACCTAGGCGACCAGAACACAAGACGAGATGCCGGTACACCATCAAGAACACTAATAATGAAGTTCTTGAACTACAGACAAAAAGAACAGGTGTTGAGAGCGGCAGGTCCAAGGGGATGTTTCATACGTCGTCATCCGACGTAACGTCTCCGTTCCCTACTCAGGGAACGAGGGTTACATACGTAACCGTAGACGTTTCATAGTATTAAATTTGTTCCTGCAAAAACGATGAAAATCTCTTTGGCAGTACTACATTTTTAATAGTATCAAATCTGCCTGTAGAACGAAGAAATTTTCTCCAGCGCGTGAATACAACTGGATGGACGATGTTCTCCATCTACAGTTAAAAGGCCTGATCTGATATTATAATCGTTAGATTAACGATAACTCCTGGTTAACATTGACGTAGCTAATCAATCGAAAACCTAACACATTGGAATCATAAGTGCTATATTGATAATGTGTAATGTGAGTCAAAACAACAGATGTAAATTTGTCCACATTTAGGGTAGAGTGGGGGAAAATGCCCCCCTGGGGTAAAACGCCCCCCACCCGTTTTTCCCAAAATAACCACTAGAATGAATCAAGATACATTTTTACTATTGCTATGCACTACGTTGACAACGGGGATATACAAATCTCTATGGAGAAGCTGACACCAGCGACGTATTTGAAGAGAAGAGGATTACATGGAAAGTGCTATAACTTTCAGATATTAATAAACAAGTGTTTAATAGAATATTGTTCACAGTGATATCACATTGATGTATGATAAATGAATAGTGAAGTCTGTAGTTTGAGAGCATATGTTATTTATAAGGAATATAATTATATTTTTTAAAAATATATATATATTTTAAAAGACATAGCTTGTGGGGTAAAACGCCCCATATGCTGAGGGGTAAAACGGGGCATAGTTTCTCTTTATCATAATTACTACAGTAACATATTTCTGTTCATCAAAGTCTTTATTTTACACTTTAATGCAGTATAACTAGGCGGTAAAATCAAAATATTTGAACAAAACATGAAAAAATTACTTCAAGTGAGCATTAGCTAGCTAGCTTGGTGAATGCAATGATGGAAGGTGGTTAGGTGACCCAATGATAAAACACAGTGACTTTTAATGCATTTATGGAATATATTTCACTATAAATATACTAATTTATGTTTAATATTTATTTAGGGTTTTCTGTTTTTCTTGATGATAGTGGTGAACAAATAGTACATCAATTATCAATCCCATATAGGCCTAGTGTATTAAAATGTTAGAAATTTGGCTATTTTGTACATTGCTGAAATAAATATTAATAGGTATATATATATACATGTTGTTGCATTACTTGCCTTTTACTTTTAGAGATTAAAAACTATGTTCATTTTGCTGTTGATCTATGAAGCAAACTGGTTGGTAAGAAAGGGGGCATTTTACCCCACCTTGGGGGGCGTTTTACCCCACCGCTGGGGCAAAACGCCCCCTTTGTCCAAAAATATTTTCAGTAAAAAAAAAAATGTATTATGAAGGTTGAGCAATTTTAATATTTGGTAAATAACTCCTGACATAGACACTCAAAACTGGGATGGCAATTCTAGTCACATTTATGTTTTGTTTCACAGTAATGTCACATTTTCCTTAAGGGGGGCGTTTTCCCCCACTCTACCCCTACGTGTAGTGCAGCAAAGAAACTCTGCCACCCGTTTTTGTGTAGTGGAATAGCACCGTAAGACCTGCCGAGGTCTCAATGAATTACTCATGATATTTTGCAGAAAATCGATGCGCAGAAACGCTCTTAGTTTTGAATCACATTAAAGTTGGTTGTAATTCCGCTTGCTAAACACCAGAGGGCGTCCTTTAAGTGTTTAGAAGTCTCAAATTACACCTTGCCTTTTGATTTTAGCCTGCATGAGCACAATAGCGCCATCTCGTGGCGTTATCAGAGAATGCTCTCTCACTGCTAAATTCTAGTGTGACTAGTGAATTAGCCTGTCTAAATTCTCAATAATTATTTGCATTTACAGCTTTGCTCGTGCGAATATTATTTCGTGTTAGACAATTTTCCTGCTTTTGACTGGTACATTTACTTTAAGTTTGGTCAAACAAGATTTGAATTAAAACTTAGATTAAGTCTTAATTTGTGTCAGGAGTTATGAAATGAAAAAATGAGTCGATACCTTTAATATGAATTATGAGCGTCAGCTGGTCCATTCATAAAAAAACACTCCGTGCTGTCGTCATGACAGCGATTCACAAAACAACGCCCCTCAGGGCTTTAGCTCAAAAATGTGCAGACTTGGAGAAATATTGATATATTCTCATAGATTCACATCATATTTCTATAGACAGGAATAATATTTATTGAATTTATACCCAAATGCGTCGATGTAATCATTATGATCGCTTCTTACCTTACTGAGATGTGCTGTATTTTCAATTCATACCAATAGCCTGAGGGCGCTATATGCACAATAATAGTCCATATATGGATCATGAAGAAGACCCATAGTCATGTGACATTCCAGGACGTCACCTCGATACAGAAAGTAGCTGACATCGCTGTAACATGCAGATAAAGATGTTTTGAAGACAATAAACATGATTGCAATGATATTTGAGTTACCTGTGTTCTTCAAGCCATCCCAGCTAACACACGATGTAACAGTTACGTAATGTATTCGTACTTTTTGGTCACGTCATGACTTTACCAATTGACAACGTAACTACAACGTCGCATGCTCGTAATTTCATTACCATCATATTACCAACCCACAACGTCGTCAGTACGTCCTCCTAAGGTTATAAGATAACCAACAACGTCGCAGATACATACTCTAATCGTAATTACTTGGTAATTTTATGACTTACTGGCAACGTAACTACAACGTCGCATGCCCGTAATTTCATTACCATCATATGACCAAACCACAACGTCGTCAGTACGTCCTCCTAAGGTTATAAAATAACCAACAACGTCGCAGATACGTACTCTAATCGTAATAACTTGGTAATTGTATGACTTACTGGCAACGAAACTGCAACGTCACGGGCCCATAATTTCATTACCATCTTTAATTTATATAAAGATAATTCATATTCTCTTTTAATGTAATATATATATATATATATATATATATATATATATATATATATATATATATATATATATATATAATACAGATGTCTTGAAATTGCTTTACAATAAAAATAAAAGCAAAATGGTATAAAAAAAATAAAGCATAATTGTCAAGTGAATGGGTCATAGAACTGCACAATGAGTTTTAAATTCATTATTTAAAATTAATGATATTTTAAATTGTTAAATGTTATAATTCTAGATGTTTATTTAAATGCTGCGTGCCTTTTGACGTGTTCTATGTAAGCTACGGCTTTTGTTCACACAGCGTGCACTCCGTGACTGAACCATGGACTGAACACAGCAATTGTTACTCTGTCCCCAACCTGGCGGCACCAATCCCAGGCCGAGTTTGTGTTCACACAGGTGTTTGTTCTGGCAATTTCCCGGGATCAACGCGCTGTGTGAAAGGGGCTCATGTTGTTTCAATGTCGCAGACTGGACGAGGTGGAGTGACGTGACTACTATGTTTTAAGGGGAAAGTACGAACACTCAGTGGGCGGATATATTAATAGTATTCAAAAACCGAAATAACCGACATGGTAAAATCACGTCGGTTATAGGCTCTGAATTTCGGTTTCGATTATTTTTCGGTTAATCGTCCAGCCCTAGCTCATACTCTTAGCCTTTTAAAATGTTTGAAGATGTTGAGGTGTTCTGACATGCCCTGACATTTGTGCTTTTTTCAGTTGCTTATAAACATATTAATGGCAAAGGTGTAATTACACTCTATTTAGCACAAACAGGGCTACCATAATATGTGAGCAACATGTATGTACATGTTTGTATTTTTGAGGGAATATTGTTTATGCATGGTTATTGAAAAAAATAAAAAATAAAGTTTCTGAAATAAGGCCACAAAACACATACTAAATATGTGTCCACAAGACTTTTGACTAATGGATGTCGTTGCCTAGAGTTTTTTCTTCAAAATGATGTGAAAATCATCCTGCCTAATCATTCACATAAAACAATACATTGATTTAAATTTTGTAAGACACTTTTTGTTTGGAAAGGCAATATGCGCAAGGGGCGTCAACGATTTCAACACCATCATGCATATTTAGTGTTTCACACCTGAGGAGACAATGGGGCCCGCATACTTAATGAGCCATTCATTCAGGTGTGTCACTGAGCCACAAGAAAGAATGCAAGAGCAATATATATACGTGTGTGTGTGTATATATATATATATATATATATATTCTACCAAATTGGTTCACAGTTGGAAGCATCTCATTTTTTTAAATATTTTTCCATGTCTAGTAATTGTGCAGTTAATTCTCATACTGTATTTTCAGTTTTGGAATATGTATCCTCTCCCCAAATTTGTCACTAATAAAACTCAATAAAAATTATTTAAAGAAAAGGCTTATATTTACCTTTTAATAGTTTGTTTACATCTACCTTGTAAATATTTTTTTTTATTAAAAATGTTACAATTACAACAACAATTCAAGTGCACTCTTTCTTTGTAAAAACTAAAATATACATTTTATCATACATATTTCAAAAGTTAAGGATTCATTACTTTGGATATAGCCTAGGCTACATTGGAACAAACACATAATAACATATTATACTACAGGGCTGTTGAATGCTTGAT
This sequence comes from Gila robusta, assembly GCA_030770095.1. Lineage (NCBI taxonomy): Eukaryota > Metazoa > Chordata > Actinopteri > Cypriniformes > Leuciscidae > Gila > Gila robusta. The sequence continues at coordinate 100,280 of JAVALU010002287.1, read as the reverse complement.
TCTGATTGGTTGAGAACGTTCTAAGGTGTGCAATTATTTTCAGGGAAACGCACGGCTAAAGTAGTTCCAGGCAGGTTTGACCGCATTACAGTTCCATATCACTGCGCGTAGTTAACTGTAATAACGGAAAATAGGATCCAATTCATAACAAGAAAAAACATGCAGCCCCATGCGCTTGATCTGCAATTTTCGATGTCTAACTTCACAATCAAAGGACACATGCAGTTTAATTTTAATAAATAAAGTATATAGTCCTATAAATAGAAAATTAATCTGAATATATAAAATAAATTGATAGTCCTGCTGCACGGGTTTTCGTAATTATTCCAGATAATATAGGCCTAACAAATAAATAATTATTGATAGGCCTACTTATTAAAGGGCTTTGTGTGTTTAATTTATTAGGTTGTCTACTGTCAATTATAGAAAACAAGAACGAATTAATTAAAACGAATTTAATTATTTAATTAATAAATAGCCTATAATAATATTGACGCGCATGCTTTTCTGTCTATGTTACGATCTCCTCAGAGTCGCAACAAAAATAAGGGAGCCACCACACACCACTTCCAATTAATAAAGGAATTTATTAATTCGTGTGAGACAAACAACACTAAGGATCAGTATAAATGACAATCAGTGTGTCAGTAGTTGTGTGCAAATGTATATCGCTCTTGAAAGTCCACAATCCAACCATCCCAACGGAGATGGATCAAAGGGCGGCGGTGATCTCCCATATCCCTCACATCTCATGAGTTCTCCGAGCCGACAAGAGTCCGAATGTACAGCGCAGACGAAACCAGCCCAAGCTCTGCCCAAGCTCTGCACAAGCTCAGCACCCCACACACACACACCTCGCTCTCCTCTCTGTCACAGTCTTTTATAGAGCTCATGATTAGGTTCAGGTGTACAACCACTCACTCCAGCCAATCACCTGCAACTCAAGAGACAACGAGTTAATTACTGAACTCGTCACACACCCCCCTTTAAAAGAGATCCGTTACAAACCGGATCAAAAAACAAAACAAAAACCCAGCACCATAACCTTAGAAATCATTTCAACACTCATTGTTGTACCACCCCCGATCACAGTACAGCCATGATTTTCACAATTCCTTCCATTCTCCCACACTGCCCCATCTTGCCACCAGCAATCTGGATCCTGAAAGCAAATTAAGGCGACAAGAGAGCACAGAGAAACAGAAGCAACTGTACAACCATTGCACTTAATTGATTAGATCAGGAGCACGGGACAACGCATCTGCCACCACGTTATCCGATCCTTTAATGTGTTTAACAATTAGATTGTAGGGCTGTAAAAAGAGAATCCACCGCATTAAGCGCTGACTAGGTGACTGTAACGAATGCAAAAACGTTAAAGAATTATGATCAGAAAACACTTCTACGGGCATTCCTCCCCCTACATACACATCAAAGAACTGGAGTGCCCAAATTAAAGATAAAGCCTCTTGCTCAATCACAGAGTAATTTTTCTGATAAGTATTAAACTTGCGAGAAAAGAAGCTTACAGGATAATCCAAACCATCCTCCCCTGTCTGTATTAAGACCGCTCCAGCACCAACCTGGCTGGCATCCACCTGTAACTTAAATGGCATATCCAGCCTCGGGGCAGCTAGAACAGGGGCAGTGGTCAATAGTAATTTAACATTTTCAAAAGCTCTCTGACAATTCTCGCTCCAGTCAAATTTCACTGAGTTCTTAAGTAAGTCAAAAAACAGAGCATCTAAATTCCGAAGAGTCTCAGAATTCTTTAATCGAGGCAGCAAAACACAGTCTTCAGGAACAACTGTATCCTCTTTAACTATATCTCCTCCTCCCTCAACAACAGGTTGGTAAGACTCAAAAGAAGCAGTAACAACAGGAGCAACTGAGTTAGTTGGTTGAACCTCAGAATTTCGAGAACGATAAGCCTTAAGCAAATTTGCATGGAAACACTGCTTAGATTTGCGCCTATCGGGAGTTGCAACTTGATAATTTTCGTCAGACAGTTTCCGAAGAACAGTATACGGCCCAGTAAACTTAGCACAAAACGTAGATCCAGAAGATGGCAACAAAATTAACACCTGATCACCTGGTGTGAAGACACGACATTCAGCATGCTTATCAAAGCGATTCTTCATCTTCTCTTGCGCAACAGCAAGATTCTTCTGTGCACTCAATCCAGCTAAGAACAAACGTCGACGAAAACCATTCACATACTCTACCAAATTTTGCGGAGGATCCCCCTCACCTAGTCCCTCACGCAAAACAGAAAGAGGTCCACGTACACGATGACCGAAAACCAAATCATTTGGGCTAAATCCCAAGCTCTCTTGCTGTACTTCCCTAGCAGCAAGTAATAGCCAGGGTAAACCCTCCTCCCAGTCACGGTTTAGCTCCACACAGTAAGCACGCAAAAGCGACTTCAAAGTCTGGTGAAACCTTTCGATCGCACCCTGACTTTGAGGATGATATACGCTCGACTGACTGTGTTTCACTTTAAGTACTTTCAGAACCTCAGCAAACATACGAGACGTAAAATTAGTACCGTTATCACTTTGAATAACCTTTGGTATCCCAAAAATAGATATGAACTGGGTTAACGCCTTGACAACCGCTTTGGTGGTAATTCTTCGTATAGCATAAGCTGCTGGATAGCGAGTTGCCTGACACATAACGGTCAACAGATATGCATTCCCTGATTTAGATGCAGGCAGTGGTCCCACACAATCAATTATTAAGTGCTCAAATGGTTTACTTGTAGCAACTATGGGACTCAAAGGCACTGGTTTCAACAGCTGATTTGGCTTCCCGGTTACCTGGCAAGTGTGACACGTTCTGATAAAGGACGCAATATCCTTTTTCACACGGGGCCAATAAAACTGTCGTAAAATTCGGTCATAGGTCTTTTTTACTCCTAAATGTCCAGCAACTTCACCATGTGCATGTTGTAATACTATGTCTCGAAATTGTTTCGGCACCACCACTTGAATTACACACTCCTCCAGTAAAAACTTTTTACAGGGAACATACTTCCTTAGAAGCACCTCATCTTGGATAAAACATCCACTAACCGCACTTCTTACCTCCTGAGGCGAAATAGCAGCATCAAACAACTTCTGTAACTCAGGGTCTTTCTGCTGCGCATCTACCAACTCCCTATGAGAAATAGGTGAAAGGGTGGATAAACCATGCACAACATATTTTGACACCTCTGGTTTCTCAACTGACATCTCACGACTCTTTGCACGAGTCACTACACAAGCTGTAAATACTTCAGGAAAATTTTGATACAAAATGTCGGTGTTCTCAGTGACTGGAATAGGCACTACCTCAGGAGGTGGAATCACCTCTCGCCAGACCCTACCTCCAGCCAAATTGTTACCCAAGATGACAGTAACCCCATCCACTGGCAAAGACGGACGAACTCCCAAAGATACCTCTCCACAGATCAGGTCGGAAGTCAAGTGTACTCTATGCAGAGGAACAGAAAGAGTGTTTAATCCAATTCCTCTAATCAGAACACTCCTCCCTTCACTTGATACCTGAGAAAAGGGCAGAACAGATTCAAGAATAAAAGATTCTGATGAGCCTGTATCTCTCAAAATTGTAACTGGTATTTTACTCTCAGAGTTTGGCAACGACACACAACCCTCCGTAATAAACGGTACAAAGCTCTTCATGGCTACCAATTTAGAGTCACATACTTCCTCCCCCACCTCTATGGAAGCACCCTGCTTAAAGTCATTGGCAGTTCCAGTAACCTCAGTCACTAACACAGGATTAATATGTGATTTACTTTTTCCCGACTTCCACTTAGCAGCTAACACTGGGCATTTATTTTTCCAATGTCCCTGATTAAAACAATAATTACACACCAAGTCTCTGTCAGATCTCCTCCGACCACTGTTCTCTGATTTTGAAGTAAACATTTGTTCAAATTTCTTTACTCCAACCCGGTTAAAGTTACCACTCTGTTGACTTGATCCATCTTCTTTGTATAACTTTCTATGTGTTAACACATAATCATCTGCCAACACGGCAGCTTCCATTGCGTCTTTTGGCTTCTTTTCATTTATATATACAGCAATGTCATCGGGCACAATATTTTTAAATTGTTCTAAAATGACCAAATCGCGCAGCTTTTCAAAGTCATCAACAGCGGACGCAACACACCAACGATCAAAATAAGAAACCAGATCTCTTACCACCTCAGAGTGAGTCTGACGCTCACCTTTTCTCCAGCTTCGAAATCGCTGGCGATAGGCTTCAGGAACCAGTTCGTAGGCCTTCAAAATAGCAACTTTTACCTTGTCATAATCCCTTCTGTCCTCCATTGTGAGCGCTGCATATGCCTCCTGTGCCTTGCCTGTGATTACCGTTTGAAGCATGACAATTCGGATAGACCTCGGCCAATTTCTTTCCTCTGCCATAGTCTCGAACAGAGAAAAAAACACATCAGGGTCATGATCATTAAACTTGGGAAGCAGTCTTAGATTGCTTGCCAAATCAAATCTTTCAGATAAACCTAATCCTCCTTCCCCAACATCTGACATTCTCCCTTCCTTTATCAATCTCAATCGCTCCACCTGCAGCTCATGATCTCGTGCAGACTTCTCAGCGTCTACTTTAATTTGTTCAAAATCAAGCTCGCTTTGTCTGATCACCTTTTCATTTCTCAATCTTTCAATCTCCAATTCATAATGTTTAGTTTCCTTAAACAACTCTTTATCGTGAAGCTGCTGCATTTGTAAAATCTCTTTTTTTTCCTCAAAAGATAACCCGGAGAAAATGTCTAAAGAACCTTTTACGTCAACGTCACGTTTTCTCTGCGAAGAAGCCACCATGATGCTATTTTCACATAACCAATCTTTCACAACAGAACGTAATTCCTTTTTCCGTGTCTTCTTATCGACCCCACTGATTTTAAAATGATCTACAAGGTCCCATAATTGTTGTTTTACAAATGAATTTAATGTCTCCTCTAAAGGAGCTTTAATAAATTCTTCTATCGATGCCATACTGTTCTAAAAAAATTACACAGAACGAAAAACAAGTGCATTTATTTCCCCTTCGGAATAAAACAGGTGAAATAATTATTCACTCTCCCCCTTCTAAACTGCCTACCCAACCACTAAGCTAACCTATGCCTAGTCTTCATGCAGCTTCCAAGAGCAAAGCGACATTAAACACCAATATACCGATGGTTTAAAAATTGAACAAACAGCTCAATCAGAAACCACGGCGGTGTACTTCACCCAGAAGCCTGCACAAAAATAAAAAAGGCAAAATAACAAATCAACGCCAAGCGTTGCTAATTCCTACCCGGGAGAAAATGAACAATGCATCACCTGTAGAAAAAAGGAAAAAAAAAATGCACCGGCTTACCTTTAACGACTTTCAAACTCATGAGACGGTTTAAACACAATAGCTATGTAGCCTACGTTTCTCCAAAACAACGCGCAATACCGAAAGCTCAAGATTTGATTTATTTGTCTCTAATCGAAATCATAACAAACATGAATCAAATTCATCCTATGACGTAATTGCTTTAAGACGAGCCCCCATTTGTTACGATCTCCTCAGAGTCGCAACAAAAATAAGGGAGCCACCACACACCACTTCCAATTAATAAAGGAATTTATTAATTCGTGTGAGACAAACAACACTAAGGATCAGTATAAATGACAATCAGTGTGTCAGTAGTTGTGTGCAAATGTATATCGCTCTTGAAAGTCCACAATCCAACCATCCCAACGGAGATGGATCAAAGGGCGGCGGTGATCTCCCATATCCCTCACATCTCATGAGTTCTCCGAGCCGACAAGAGTCCGAATGTACAGCGCAGACGAAACCAGCCCAAGCTCTGCCAAGCTCTGCACAAGCTCAGCACCCCACACACACACTCGCTCTCCTCTCTGTCACAGTCTTTTATAGAGCTCATGATTAGGTTCAGGTGTACAACCACTCACTTCAGCCAATCACCTGCAACTCAAGAGACAACGAGTTAATTACTGAACTCGTCACAGTCTATTATTGCAACCTCTCTCTCTCTCTCTCTCTCTCTCTCTCTCTCTCTCTCTCTATCTCTCTATCTCTCTCTCATAACTGCATTAATAACTGCATAAAGCCGGGACACACTTACTAAGGCCAGTTATGAATGTAATTTGATACTTATGTTATGACTGATCATGCCCAAACGCGTGTTCAGCGCGTTCAGTCTGTGTTCACAGTCGGTGTTTAAGACCTGCTACAGTCGATGGAAACAGTCAGTCTTCGAATGTTTCACTCCGCTTCGCGTCGTGACCGCATTACCACCTCGGGTGTGCATTATTTGTCACGGTAGATGTATTCGCTGGTTCCTTCTAGTCTTGTGTTTATGTTGTTGTATGAGTGCACGTGTGCAAGGGGCGTGTCTGTATGTCATTACCTGATCCACTCCAGCTGTTCATCATTACAATCACCAGCTGCAGTTCATCTCACCACGCTTCATAAACTCACCGCTGTTCTCTCACCTTTGTCAGATCGTTGTTTGATGTTTCCCTGTCTTCTGGTTCGTGTTCCTGCCTGGTGTTTCCTGTTCGTCGTCTTCCGTGTGGATTTGGATCGTCTCACCGTTTGTCTGCACGTCACCGGTATTGACCATCGAAGTCCCTGCGTCACCAATCTCCACCTGGCTCACTGCACCCTGGACTTGTGTATTTTGTGCTTCAAATAAATATTGTATTATACTCGCGATTGCTTCCTGTGTTTCTGCCTAACATGACAGAACGATCTGACCGTGGAATGGAAGCAGCGAGCGCCTCGTCATCCTCACTCGAGGAATTCATCCATCACAGCATCCGTAGAATGGACTCGCAAGAGAAGGAGATTGGAGATACGGGTCGTGCAGTTCAAGCCCTGGTGACGCAGGTGTCCGAGCTCACCCAGCAGATCCAGCGCCTACGACCTCCCACTGCGCCACCCACACCGGCCGTTCCTCCCGCACCATCAGGAAGCCCCTCCCAGTCAGAACCCCGGCTACCCACCCCAGAGGCATACTCAGGTGAACCGTCATTTTGTAGAGCTTTTTTGACTCGATGTTCTATGCACTTTGCCCTGCAACCTCACACTTTTCAGACCGAGCAAGCCAAAGTGGCGTTTGTGCTGACGCTATTGACTGGGAGAGCGGCACTCTGGGGAACGGCGGTGTGGGAAAACCAAAATCCATGCTGTGCCTCGTTCCAGACCCTCGCCGCCGAGATGAAACTGGTTTTTGACCGTGCGGTCACTGGAAGAGAGGCGGCCAGAACATTGGTCGAGCTACGGCAGGGAAGAAGATCAGTGTCCGAGTTTTCCATCGAGTTCCGGACCTTGGCGGCGGAGTGTGGATGGAACGAGGAGGCGCAGTGGGACATGTTCCTGCATGGGTTGGCTGACCACGTCCAGAAGGAGATCTACGCCCTGGATCTTCCCACTACCCTCAACGGACTCATTGATCTGGCCCTGCGGGTGGACGCTCGGCTGTCCAGAGTCGAGCGTCAAGCCACGCCCACCCGCACACTTGAGGCAGCCGACGGGCTACGATCCAGCGGCAGGGACGTGGTCAGCCCCGTCTACGATCACGAGCCCATGCAGGTGGGTCGAGCTCGGCTTTCCCGGGAGGAGAGGGAGAGGCGGAGGTCCCAGGGCCTTTGCCTGTACTGCGGAGGAGCCGGACACTACGCCTACAACTGTCCGGTAAAAGGCCCAGCCCGATAGTAAACATGAGGCTACTATCGGGTGGGATCTCCGCCAGGAAGACCTCATCCACGACAAGATCTACCTCCACCCTCCTCTCGGTAAGACTAAGATGGTCAGTCCACCAGCACGATTGTCAAGCACTGTTGGATTCGGGGGCCGAAGGTAATTTCATGGACCATAATTTTGCACGCAGATTTCAGATTCCCATCAAACCCCTCCCACAGCAGATTGCAGTTCATGCACTCAACGGACAAGAACTTCCCACCATCTCATTATCCACTGAAGAAATCACTCTCATCACCTCTGGCAATCACTCGGAAACTATTTCATTTTTTATTCTGGATTCACCCCTGGCACCCGTTGTTCTAGGACACCCATGGCTCATTCAACACAACCCCCGAGTGGACTGGATACATAGATCTGTGCTGGAGTGGAGTCAGGAATGTCATAGGTCTTGTCTCGTGTCTGCTTGTTCGTCTGTACCTGTTTCTGTGTTTCAGGAGGAAGCAGGGGATTTGTCTAACGTGCCCGCGGAGTATCTGGACCTGAAGGAAGTGTTCAGTAAGTCTCGTGCTGCTTCTCTCCCTCCGCATCGTCCCTACGACTGTGCAATAGATTTACTCCCAGGTAAGTCTCCGCCTAAGGGCAAGTTATATTCGCTTTCGATTCCTGAAAGAGAGGCTATGGAGAAATATATTTCTGATTCTCTAGCAACCAAGTTCATTCGCCCTTCCTCTTCTCCAGCGGGGGCGGGGTTCTTTTTTGTGGGGAAAAAGGATGGTTCTCTGCGACCTTGCATTGATTACCGAGGGCTGAATAACATCGCGGTAAAGAATACTTATCCTTTGCCGTTGATGTCTTCAGCCTTCGAGAGGTTGCAGGGAGCATCCATCTTCACCAAATTGGATTTACGTAACGCTTATCATTTGGTCCGCATCAGGGAGGGTGATGAGTGGAAAACTGCATTTAACACCCCTAGGGGGCACTTTGAATATTTGGTCATGCCGTTTGGGCTGTCCAACTCCCCAGCAGTTTTCCAGGCACTGGTCAATGACGTGTTGCGAGATATGATCGATCAATTCATATATGTCTACCTGGATGACATATTGATTTTCTCTGCATCTCTCCAGGAGCATGTGCAGCACGTCCGACGAGTACTTCAGAGGTTGCTAGAGAATGGGCTTTTTGTCAAGGCGGAGAAATGCGATTTTCATGCACAGTCTGTTCCTTTTTTAGGATACATCGTGTCGTCTGAGGGGATGCGGATGGACCCTGAGAAGATTAAGGCTGTGGTGGATTGGCCAAGTCCAGATTCCCGCAAGGCCCTGCAGAGGTTTCTGGGGTTCGCCAATTTCTACCGGCGATTCATTCGCAACTTCAGCCAGCTGGTCGCGCCTCTGACTGCCTTGACCTCCCCCAGAACTGCGTTCAGGTGGTCCGACACAGCCGAGACTGTGTTCAAGAAACTCAAAGGCCGCTTTGTTTCAGCCCCCATTCTTATTACCCCTGATTCATCACGTCAGTTCGTGGTGGAGGTCGACGCATCAGAGGTGGGAGTAGGGGCGGTGTTATCTCAGCGTTCACCTGTAGACGACAAGATGCATCCTTGCGCGTTTTTGTCCCATCGTTTATCTCCAGCCGAATGTAATTACGACATTGGTAATAGAGAGTTGTTGGCAGTCAAGTTGGCGTTGGAGGAGTGGCGTCACTGGTTAGAAGGGTCGGGGGTACCTTTTATCGTCTGGACTGATCATAAGAACCTCGAATATATCAGAACTGCTAAAAGATTGAACTCCAGGCAGGCTCGGTGGGCACTTTTTTTCGGTCGTTTTGATTTTTCTCTCCAATATCGTCCGGGTTCTAAGAACATCAAACCCGACTCACTTTCTCATATATTTGATTTTTCCGGTCGCCCGTCCACTCCCGAGTGTATTTTACCCGAAACCGTATTTGTTTCAACACTCACATGGGAGGTCGAAGCGAAGGTCAAAGAGGCCTTGGAAGGGGTAACGCCTCCGCCCGGGTGTCCACCGAACCGATTATTTGTGCCGGAGGGCTTACGGTCTGACGTTATCCAGTGGGGTCACAGCTCCAACGTAGCTTGTCATCCAGGAATTAATCGCACTGGATTTCTAGTCAAGCAACGATTCTGGTGGCCACTTATGGCTCGTGACATTCGCGATTTTGTTTTGGCTTGCTCTGTTTGTGCCACTGGTAAGTCTTCCAATCGACCTCCAGATGGGCTACTTCAACCGCTGCCGGTGCCTTCGAGACCCTGGTCCCATATCGCTCTAGATTTTATTACCGCCCTCCCACCCTCCCAGGGTAACACAGTCATTTTAACTGTGGTGGACCGATTCTCGAAGGCAGCACATTTCATTTCCTTACCCAAATTACCTTCAGCTAAGGAGACAGCGGCTACGGTCGTAGATCATGTCTTTCGGTTACATGGCCTCCCGATAGACGTGGTCTCCGACTGGGGACCCCAGTTTGTGTCCAAATTTTGGCGAGAATTTTGTAGATTACTGGGGGCGACGGTTAGTCTGTCATCTGGGTTTCATCCCCAGAGCAATGGTCAAACAGAGAGAGCCAACCAAGATTTGGAGAGAATGTTGCGATGTTTGGTTTCCAGAAATCCTTCGTCTTGGAGTCAACAACTGTCTATGGTGGAGTACGCACACAACACGTTGCCAGTGTCAGCGACGGGCCTATCTCCGTTTGAGTGTAGTGTAGGTTACCAGCCACCAATTTTTCCCAGTCTGGAATCCGAGGTTGCGGTTCCCTCCGCTCACGCCTTTGTCCAGAGGTGTCACCGCACCTGGACTAGACCCCGGGAGACTCTACTCCAGGTGGGGGCGCGCACCAAGGCCAAGGCCGATCGCCACCGGTCAAAGCCTCCCGTATACGTCGTTGGTCAAAAAGTGTGGCTTTCAACTAAGAACATTCCTCTTCGCACCGTTTCTAATAAACTTGCTCCCAAATTTATTGGCCCGTTTCCTGTCACCAAGATTATTAGTCCGGTGGCAGTCCGCCTCAAACTACCTCCTGCGTACAGGAGGGTTCATTCCGTGTTCCATGTATCTAAAATCAAGCCCGTTTTTCATTCTCACATTAATCCGCCTGTCCCGGTTCCTCCCCCACCGCGGCTCGTAGATGGGGAGACCACATATTCGGTCAACCGTATTCTGGACTCTAGGCGGAGGGGACGCGGATTTCAGTACTTGGTGGACTGGGAAGGTTACGGTCCGGAGGAGAGAAGTTGGGTTCCTGCTAGGGACATCCTGGATCACTCCCTTATCGACGATTACAATCGGCAGGTAGGGGAGTCTGAGAACGCCAGGAGGCGTTCTTAGGAGGAGGGGTACTGTCACGGTAGATGTATTCGCTGGTTCCTTCTAGTCTTGTGTTTATGTTGTTGTATGAGTGCACGTGTGCAAGGGGCGTGTCTGTATGTCATTACCTGATCCACTCCAGCTGTTCATCATTACAATCACCAGCTGCAGTTCATCTCACCACGCTTCATAAACTCACCGCTGTTCTCTCACCTTTGTCAGATCGTTGTTTGATGTTTCCCTGTCTTCTGGTTCGTGTTCCTGCCTGGTGTTTCCTGTTCGTCGTCTTCCGTGTGGATTTGGATCGTCTCACCGTTTGTCTGCACGTCACCGGTATTGACCATCGAAGTCCCTGCGTCACCAATCTCCACCTGGCTCACTGCAACCTGGACTTCTGTATTTTGTGCTTCAAATAAATATTGTATTATACTCGCGATTGCTTCCTGTGTTTCTGCCTAACATGACATTATTTTTCTAATAATTCAATGGCCTGTCGTCAATTATTCCTTACTTATTTGATTACTTTATTTTTGACAAAACATACTATAGGCTATTTAACATATGAGCAAAAATTGGCAAACAAAAGCTTATTTGAGGTGGCAAATATTTTAGAGGAAAAATGTATAATCTATCCAAAACTAGAAAACGAAATGTTGTCTTTCATATGTCTGTAACATAGGTCTTTCATTTATATAAGAAATATAAATGTTAATTTGCAGTTTAATACGTTGCTTATACAAATACATTTTATTTCAACATATTTCAGTCGATTTTTACTCATCTCAGTATAGCAATATAGTTTGCTAAAAGCGGGTCATTCATTCACACACAGAAATGCGATTCAAATTTAAACTGTCTTTTTGCGAGTTGTGGTAAACAGCGCATCTCTGCCGTTCATTCATTCACACACAGAAACGCGATTCACTTGAGAATGAAAAAAAACTTACTACAGTAGTCTTTTTTTACAGTCAAAACTTTATAATCTATCCAAAACTAATCACAAAATCTTTTCTAAACATTCATATTTAGTCTGTAACATATTGTGTATGATATATTAGCATAATGTTAATTTGCAGTTTGTTGCTCATACAGACATTTTATTTCAACATATTTCAGTCTATTTTTACTCATCTTAGTAGGCTATAGCAATATAGTTTGGATGTGTTCATGTAAATTTAATAACATGTTTACTAATGTAGATGCGAGAGTGAATGAACGGCACAGACACGCGCTGTATAACTGAAGTAAACAAAGCGCGCGCGCCTGTGCCGTTCATTCATCATTTAGCCTACACACAGACACGCAATTCATATTTAAACAGTCTTTTTGCGGTTTACAGACACTATCCAATATCGTGATTAGAACAAAGCACTTAAGAATAAATTACTTACTACATCAGCTGGATACGTTGCTCCTCGAAATGAAACTACCAGCACTTCTGGTTAGGGGTGGAACGGTACACAGAAGTCACGGTTCGGTTCATACCTCGGTTCAGACGTCACGGTTCGGTACGATTTCGGTACAATGGAGTGAAAAGCAAAACAAAAATGCAGAAGGCATTTTTATAAATGTGTTAAGCCTTGTATTTTTTAAATAAGTTTTATTAATAAAGGCATATAACCAGTTTATTTGTAGTGCACTGACAATAGTTTTATATAATTCGTTTATTAATTAAATTATTAAAAAGACAAAAAGACCTTGAGATATGTTTGGTAATTGTACCTGAATTAATTTTAAATTAATTTGCTATATTTCAGATCAATATATTTGTTTTCCTTCATTTTAATTAACCCTAACTTTATTCTCATCTGAATTATAACTAATTGATTTCCGTATAAAATAATACTACTATTAAAAACACATTTGATTTTCTTTTTTAATCAATGTAGAATGTAACTTAAAAATAAACAGATTAGATTTTTGGTTGGGTTCAGTTGTAGGTTACAGTTTGACAAGAGTTTAGAATGTGACAAAAGCACAATGTTGTGTTTTATTGCGAGTGTACACAAATATAAGTAAACACTTTGCAGTTTGAATGATGTCCCTGTATGAACAAAATGACATAGTATGTTTTTATGTTTCCACTGTTCGATCGCGCCCGCACGCCTCTCTCTCTCTCTCTCTCTCTCTCTCTCTCTCTCTCTCTCTCTCTCTCTCTCTCTCTCACACACACACACACACACACAGTTTGATCGCGCCCGTGCCTCACTCTCTCTCTCTCTCTCTCTCTCACACACACACAGTTTGATAGCGCCCGCGCCTCACTCTCTCTCTCACACACACAGTTTGATCGCGCCCGCGCCTCACTCTCTCACACACACAAACACACACACACACAGTTTGATCGCGCCCGCGCCTCACTCTCTCTCTCTTTCTCTCTCTCTCTCACACACACACACACAGTTTGATCGCCCGCGCCTCTCTCTCTCTCTCTCTCTCTCTCTCTCTCACACACACACACACACAGTTCGATCGCGCGCGCACACACACTCCAGCATTGCAATCTTGACATTCATTATGCTGCGTTCACACCAAACGCGAATAGAGCGAAATTTATCGCTATTTAGAGTTTTATTTATTTTTATACCGTGTATTCTCCGTGCAAATTCGCGCACCGAACCGTGACGCCCGTACCGTTTCGGTTCAATACGAATACATGTACCGTTCCACCCCTACTTCTGGTACATTTTACAGGGTTATTAGATAGTATTATTCCTCACAGGGTAGGGATACGCTGTGTTCACAGCGGTAGTAAGAAACTTACTAAACACGATGTGTTTTATAATCCAGCTGGTGAGCGTTGGCATGTTTGCATGGCTTGCCTTAGATCATTGCGCTCTCCGTGGGCGTGGCACATTAACGCGTAATGAGGTATAATGAGCTGGAAAGAAAAATACTTACATCTCTCTCTTTTCATACAGATTACATAAACTGAGAATATTTGTTTTTTTATATAAATTACTTCATTTAAAAGAAGAGAATTTCAGCTTCATAAAGAGAAATCTCTCGTATCTCTGTGACAAGTCTTGACAGAGTTACATTTCATTTTTCGGGCGCGTTTCAGAATGGACCTCACTGACGAGAGAAGGTAAAACGCGCATCATGTTTATTTTTCTTTATTTGACGAAAAGCACAACACTTTGTTTTTATTGTGAGTACCCACAAAAAAAATAGACACTTAACAGGATGTAATGATGTACAGCACTTATATGTAAGATCAAAATCAACAGAGTAATTTGAGTCTCTTTTGCACTGATAAGGAAAAAAGTGAGCTGGTATCGCCGGCGATACCGCCGACCCCAGAGGGTTAACTGTAAATGTGCGCCATTTCACAAGATTTGTAACCTTAATCATTTATAAACCAATGCCAACAGAGGAGAATGCATCAGTGAAAATGCATCAGTTTTACATTTGAGAACAATAAATATCTTTTCAGGCATTCCAGGAACTGTTATGCCTAACCATATTCTTCAAGCTGCGAATATCACAATTATTTGGTCACATTATTAAGGAGATCAGTAAAGATTAGCGACAGACAGTAAAAAAAACATTCACACAAAAGTCGCATGCTTGATTACTCACCTTATTATTATCTCATATTATTATTCCAAAAACGTAGCGAAGCTCCAGATAAAAATGTAGTCAGTCTCCAGTCGGTCAACGTCTTTCCACATCTTCAAAATTGGCGCTGAAATACACACAGAATCTATCGCGCATGCGCTCACAAGTGCCGCTTCTTCTTCTTTTGTTTTTTCCTGCACATTAGGCACGCTTTAATGCACTGCTGCCTCTCACTGGTTGAGTAACGTCATTGCATCCTTTGTTGCTGCTTGCTTGTTTCAAGTAAGCGTCACTCAAATTATTGAGTAACTTGTTATTTTCACCCTGCAATTGACTGTAACTCAACAAAACCTAGTAAGAAGTATGTATTTTATATAACTGAGTAAAGTTAACAAATATATGTGAGTCAGGAACGCTATTGTGTTTTAAATGCACTTTATAAATAAATGAACTGAACTGATATGCTGTTAAAGGTATCAGTGATTTCTGGCCCAAAAATAAATGTCTAATCTTTCCTAACGATCCGCTAGCTGCCCGCCCCATAAGCATGCCGTTCAAAAACCGCGTCTCTGTAGGCAGCCTAGGCTCTGAGATCTGCACACAAAAACAAATGGGTACAACCACCACTCAAAACCAAAATAAACAGTGTTCCAACCAATCACTGACAGGGGCGGGTGTTGCTCCGATTTCGCGTCCAGCCGTGCACGAGCGCAAAACCTCACAACACCCGCCCCTGTCAGTGATTGGTTGGAACACATTTTATTTTGGTTTTGAGTGGTGGTTGTACCCATTTGTTTTTGTGTGCAGATCTCAGAGCCTAGGCTGCCTACAGAGACGAGGTTTTTTGACGGCATGCTTATGGGGCGGGCAGCTAGCGGATCGTTAGGAAAGATTAGACATTTATTTTTGGGCCTGAAATCACTGATACAACCTTTAAACTCCTGAAGAATCATAAACATCACCAAACACAAAAGAAAACCTTGAAGTGAAAGAAACCCTTTATTGAAGGTTTCATATCAAACAATCACGTAAAATGTCCTCCAGAGATTCATATTAATATGAGAAAGTCACACATGAACTCACCTTGATCAAACTTTTACAAGATACAGGATCTCAAATCCTCCAGCTTTAACATCATAAACACAGAAATTCCTGCGTAAACTTTTCTATGAAACACTTTGATGCTGTTTGTCCGTATCGTATTGGTATTTTACCTGCTTAAAATATCGACAGGTGAACTCTAACTTACTTTCACTTTAGTGGAGTAGACTGTTAATGGAGGTCACTTAGCCTTCCATGTCACTTTGTTTGTTCAAAATTCATAAAATGTATATAATGAGCGAGTACATCATGAATCAATCTTCCAACTGGTGTTTTTGTCTTATCCTGAATCACTACGGTACGCCTATAATACGTGTTTATATTATGACTATTTTAAACCACTTAAAAAATGATAGACTCTCTCAGAGACAGGCACGGATTAACGCACGGGCCTACTGGGCACTTGCCCAGGGCACTGGGCCAGCAGGGGGCCCTGTAAAATGTACTGTGTCTATTCTTTTCAAATAATTATTTTTATTTTATTTTTATTTTCAGTAAAATTGTGTTAAATATTGAGGAATAATGTAAATAATTTTTTTTTGCAGCTGCAAAGTATTAACTAGTAAATAAATCAAATAAATAATTTTAATGTATTGCCGCACTTGAGAAGGACATCTAGAGGCGAGTGAAAAGCATTGCGTAATATAAAAGTCACGCGTAGAAGACGGTTACTCAAAAACCAAAACAAAAATGAGTTTAAAACCACAACCAAGACAGAACATAGGCTAAGTTGTTTATGTTTTACAATAGTATAGCCTATGGGCTTATTTTTTTAATGAAATGTCAATCTTCATCTTTATAACAGAAGATAAAATACAATACAACAATCTTCAAGATACGGTAAATCTTCAAATGTGTAACGGATTGTCACCTTAAAAAGTGTCTTTTGTGGTGGAACAAGCAATGCTATATAGCATCTTAATTTAATCTTTGTTTTATTATTTTAGTTCATTAACTAATTGTTAACTCAACTAATTTAACGTAAAGACCTGGATACTAGAATTAGGCTACTAATTAAATAAATGTCAACTAGCCTAAATTCATTGATTAGAATTGCCATTGACTAAAGATTTTCTAGTCGACGACTAGTAGTCATTCCTTTAAGCAATTAGTCGACTAATCTCACGTTAATATTAATTTCTGCTTAAATACTGAGTGGAGGCATAGCCTATTCCGCGCTCAAGCAAGCGCATGCATAAATATTGCCGCAAAGCACCGGCAAAAGCAGGCTAATGATAATATATGTCTGGAAAAAAACTAGGCATTTTTATTGTTTAATAATAATAAAAAATAAAAAAAATGAAATCAGTGTCGGCTGCAAACATATCTATATCTCCGCAGTAAAGTGGATGCGCCTTTAGAGAGAAATGCACCTTTCATATCATATCAGCCTAATCAGCCGGTATTTGCTTTCGATTCGAATTTTTTCGTTTAAAAGTGGACATTTCAAGCTTTATATAGAAATATTCATCATGTATGTGAGGCTATACACTGTGTTTCAGTTCATTTTTGAGACACGCTCCAGTTCACGCCACGGAGACCATGAAAGCGCGCCCTGTTTGTTTTATATTATTTTACAAAAGCACAACGTTTTCTTGTTATTGTGAGTTTACAAAAATAAAAGTAGCTACTTGCGACTGATGCATTATTCTTTTCTGTATAGGCCTATGACCAGAAAACATTGAGTAGGCCTATTTCAAGTTGTTTCCACTGTTGATAGGAAAATGCAAGTGTTCGCGCCGACGCCTGCCATGCAGTGCGCGCTGCACACTCCGCACACGCACTTGGATATGCATTTATCTAGGTTAAAGTTAGAGCGAGCTGCCATGCCAGACGGATAAGTCCTTTTCATGTTTAACAAATCAAATCATGCATTTTCTACCTACCGCGAGTAAGCGCTGCACCAGTTTGAAAAAGGTAAAATCATAACGAGCGAGAGGCCCCACACTGGGGGATGTTGCTGCGTCTGTTATTATTAACATTTCTGATTGTTTAAATGACCAGCCCTCGGGGGTCCCCTTAAAATGCCTGGCTTGCCTGCCCACTGTTGTCCAAAAAATTGGTGAAGGGGGCCTTTGAGACATCCGTGCCCAGGGCACATCATCGCCTTAATCCGTCCCTGCTCAGAGAATGATGTTAAGTCTATGTTAAATATATAATGTAATAATCTATAAGCCAAGGCATATTTAATTTCACTCATTCTCTTCACCTCGAAAGCAAGTATGATACATGTGTCCCAGTGCACTGAAATATTACATGAAAGTACTTACTATTTTGGCGTTTGTTCTTCGTTAATATATGATGTTTTCTCCTTCACGGCACAGCCTGAAAAACACTTTCAGTTGAACTGAACTTTGTGTTCAGAAAAGAGTGTGTAGTCTCACAGGTTTTTAGCCTACCTATTATTATTATTATTAAAAGTTTTGAAAATTGTAAGAATTTAATTGTTTCCACAAAAAAAATCAGAACACATAAACCTCAATAACATTTTAATTATTGTTTAGCCACGTTTAGTGTGCCAATACTAAATAATAACAATTCATTAGTAATTTATTTTATCATTGATTAATCTTCAATGCTCTTCAATGGTCTGTGTAAAAAAACCTGTTTAATGTCTCCTGGGGTCTATAAGACCCCAATCGACTTTTTCGTAGTAAATAAACATGGTTCCCTTCATCTCAGTTGCATAAAATTTTGTGACTTTTTCTACATTATCTATCTATACACACACAAAAAAACTGGGCTTTATTCGGTTTGTTCTAAAGGTATGTAAAAAAAAAAGTCACACTCAGTGCCTTTGGGGTCAATATGACCCCACATTGAAATGAATGGGAAAATCGAAAAAAATGTGTTTTTTATTTTTCATTTGTCAAAAAAAATAAAAAAATCCAGAATAAATCTGAAAATTTCCATACCGCAACGAAGTCCTGGTACTAGAGCACAAATGCAATGTGGAATGAACATGATCACTTGCACACACACGTGTACGCGCACACAAACACACACACAGGTGTGACTCCAATAGAAAGCATTTTTATTGAAATTGGCAAATAAAATCAATAATTCCTGCATAAATCTGAAAATTCTCACACATAAATGAAGGCCTGGTACTAGATCACTAATACAATGTGGAATGAACATTATCACACACACACGTGCGCCCACACACACACACACACACAGACACAAATACACACACAGATAGAGAGAGGTGTGACAGCAATAGAGAGCATTTTTATAGAAATTGGCAAATAAAATCAATAATTCCTGCATAAATCTGAAAATTCTCACACATAAATGAGGGTATGGTATGAGAGCACAAATGCAATATGGAAAGAACATAACTACACACACATATCATACACACAGAGAGACACACAAACAAACAAACAAACAAACAAACAGGTGTGACAGCAAAAGAGAGCATTTTTATAGAAATTGGGAAATAAAATCAATAATTCCAGCATGAATCTAAAAATGTTCACACATAAATGAAGGCCTGGCATTAGAGAAAAAAACAATGTGGAATGAGCATGATTACACACACACACACACAGACACACAGGTGTTTATTCTTCACTCCTGTTCATATCCGCCTATAGCTGTTTGTTTTTTGTTTTTATTTCCTTTTAAAAATTAATTTCTTATTCTAAAGTTAATCATTTTGTACATTTCGATTATTGAAATAATATGAAATTGCAATCAAGTATTTTCTTTTAGTGGTAACTTGTGGCATTATTGCAAATTTTAGGGATGGCCCGATACCGATACTGGCATCGGGGATCGGGTCGATACTGTCCTCATATACTCGTACTCATACTCATAAAAAATCGCCGATACCACGCCCCGATACCACGTACATTTTGCGAAACGAAACTGGCCGCCGCGAGTGCTTTGTCGAGGTGAACTGAGGCATAGGGACGTGCACTCCCAACGCAATAGAGTGCGGCGCGGCACTAGATCTGATGGCCGAGTGCGAGCGCGAGCGCGGGCGGTAATGCACTCACTCTGTGTGTGCGGGTTCCGGGAGAATAAAACGATTTCACGGGACTCCCGCAAACTAGAAATATCTATGAATACAACATATTAAAACTAATAGATTTTTATTCATCTATTGCAGAAAAGCAAGAAGCACAACTAAAACAAAATAGAAACGATTTATAAGCCAGAGTTTCTATTCATAACATGTTTGCAGCGTTGAGCGATGTAGCCAATCACAGACATGTGTGTTGATTTCTTGAACGCAATGGCCAATCAGAAGCATTTAAGATAGACTCCCCTCACCGCTCAAAACTTTTTTGTTCAGTGCTGAATTCTGTATGCTGGCAAATCCTCTAATTATAACAAACAAAGTGTGGATATTATGAAAGATTCATTGTGCAGTCAGCTTCATTGATAATAACAGAGATGTGTGAGATCGCGATGAACTGATGTCAGCTTTTTAGGAAGGGAGCGCACTTTGGGCGCATTCAGTCATGTCAGACCATGCACGCAGTAACTGCTTGCTTTTATGTTAAATTAACAGTGGTTTGTGTGTTAATACATTTATTATTTTACTCATTATTATTTATTTTTAGACTTGTTAAAACAAGCAGAGAAGAAAATAAAAACAGTCTTCTAACCTGTGTTCTAAAATAGTCTTCTGTCTTCTTTTCTGGGAGCCTATAGTTACTTTTGGTAGAAATATCGGTATCGGTACTCAGTATCGGCAAGTACACAAATCTAAATATTCGTACTCGTATCGGTTTGAAAAAAAATGGTATCGGGCCATCCCTAGCAAATTTATTTGGCATTACTGCAAAATTTATATAGCATTATTACAATAGCAAGATACTTCAAAAGAGATACCTCAAACAACAACAACAATAATTCTAAACTTTGACAAAATACTGATTTAATGTATTTTAAACGTTTATATATATATATATATTCATAACAAAAGCTGTTATAAGAGCAGTAAGTCACATCCAGAAAAATGAATGGATCTCTATGGGGCCTCTGCTGGAAGTGTATGGTAATTACACTTTAAAGCTAAAAATATATTATCTAAAAAAAAAAAACATTTAACCAGCAGATGGCAGAATTATGCATCTAACACCTAGATCAATATCCAGAAACAATTCCTATTTAAATTTGATCATCATTAATGTGTTTTTTTCATAAAAATTTAATATTTCATATTTATGCTAATGGTGTTGTTGAGGAATTCTGCAGTAAATAGGTAAAAAAGTACTTCATATCCCCCAAAACACAGCATAAAAATATAGATGAGAAGTAAACGAAAAAAATGATATATAATTTGTATTATTAAAATTGATATTTTTTTGTACAATAGCTCTATTTATGTCTGGGGTCATATAGACCCCAATAGCACCGAGTGTAAACAGGAAACGAAGACGGACGCCGCACGGGCAGAACAGAAATGACGTCATGACGCCAGTACAATTAATCAACTCTTTTTCCGAAATAATACTGATAAAAGTTCAAAACTAAATTATGTCTTTTTAAACAAAATAATATGAAGTAAATAAAAACTGACAGGAAGGATTATTAGTGAAACATTCATTTACATTGTTAATATACACTATGAATATAAACATCCGTCACAAAAGCATAATAAATTATGCTGGCTTCTCTTTTTATTACGCTGTTTAAACTTTGCTAGTCAGTTTCTGGTTCCCTGTGCAGTGTTTTAGTTCATTTAAAAATCTGTCGTTCCAAAGCGACTTCTCAGTGTATTGTTCATTGATGGTATAAAGTTAAGCCCCCTTAACAATTTCACATGCCCCCTCAGTCATTTCATCCTGCAGCCGGGCCTGAGTACAGGGTTAGGGAACAAGGAAGGCCAGGGAATAAAGTGTGTTTTTATCCTGGATCTGAAGGCAGAAATGGAGGGTCAGATGTAATATCCAGGGGGAGCTGGTTCCACAGACGTGGAGAACTGCAGAAGCTCTATCAGTCCTCTGAGCCGTGAGCGGCACAAGCAGGAGCCCTTTGTGTGACGATCTCAGTGACCTTTGAACTGAGTACGCCTGTACAAGGTCAGTGACACAGGTTGGGCCAGCCCATTAAGTGCCTTAAAAACAAACAATAAAACATTGAACTGAATCCTAAAAAGAACTGGGAGCCAGTGCAAGGAGGCCAGAATGGGGGAGATGTGCTCACGCCTCCTGAACAGACACATAACACACTAAAGAACAAGAAAACATGAAAACACATCATATCACCCCTTTAATACAGTAATACAAATGTAATGCAGCTTTTATTAAAAACATGATGTATACATTCAAGCTTCCATTGTTTTCCAAAAGTGAGTTTGATCTGTTTTTTCCCCTCATAATTATGAAAAATGAATCTTTCATTAGTGTTTGTCTCCCTCTACTGGTACAACACAAACACATTCAGGCTCTATATTTACTCTAAAACTCCAACATTTTTGAGTTTATACTGTGTGTTTATACAAATAAAATGGTTAATCTATGAATGAGAAACTGTAATTTGCTGTGAAATAAAAGGTGTTTCACTGCCGCCTCATCAGGTCTGTCAGAGGATCGTTGAAATCTAAATGAAGTCTTAATTTATAACAGTGAAGTCACTGTATCTTCAGTCTCTGTTGATTCTGTTGACTGTGAGTCTCTGTAGTGGATCCTTATTCACCATCAGATGATCATCAGAAGACCAGACTGTCATCTATACCTAAAATAAAACACACAAACAGTCACATATGCAGTATGAGATATTACATCTGTCACATCTTTTCATAAGAAACTAGATAATCTATATTAATTCATTCTCAAACATGATAATATAGCTTCTATCTGATGCTCAAAGTCACTTTACAAAAACAAAAGCACATGAAAGTTCACTTTCACACAACGGACAGCTGATCCAGAACCAGCAGAAATCATCATTACACTCACTACAAATTTAATATCAGTTAATAACAAACAACACAAATCTCAGATTAACACACACAGAGACAGTTAAAGGGGAAAAGCTGAAAATAACATTAATATTATTTTCACAATCAGTCACAACACTATGAGCAGAATTAAACTCATATTAAACACGGTATAAATTTCAGAGACCTACAGAATCTGAAGCTGAATTTAAGAATCTCAGACAAAATATTCTCACACACACACACACACACACACACACACACACACACACACACACACACACACACACACACACACACACACGTGGTGTTACTGAACCTGGTACAATTTACCATTATTTCTAGTGAGTAAATCAGCCATTTAAACTTCAAATGAAAATATGATGATGAAAATCGTTAAACACTATTCTTACCATAGTGTCTCCAGTTTATAATGTGGATCATCCTCCAGATCCTTCAGCAGCTTCACTGAGTCTCCTAGTTTATTCTCAGACAGATGCAGATCTCTCAGGTGTGAGGGGTTTGATCTCAGAGCTTTAGCCAGAGCAACACAACCTTCATCTGTGACACCACAATCTCTCAACCTGTAGAGAACAATGACACACATTAAAGTCCCCGTGAACCGGAAGTTGCAAACGACTTTTCTCCAGTGTTGTGACGTATTTCCGAGAGAAACGGAATATTAAATGAGGCAAAATAGTGGGCGTGGCTTTTTTTCCAACTAGCACCTGATTGAACCAAAAATACACCTCGCCATCTCTCCTTTCACACGCTGTCAATCAATGCTCGCTCGGCGCTCGCAAACACACAGCAGCTTGTCTACTGTCAGTTGGAGGGGCGTGGTTATGGATGTTAAGGAGACACCCAAACCGTAAAGCCTACGTCATCGGGCAAGGTCCTCCAACGCAGAGGGGAGGGGCATTTTCAAAATTTGATTAAAGATTACGAAGCCAAAAAATTTTTTTGTGTGGATTGACTTGTATGGATGAATTGTTCACCACAAAATGATCAATTTAGGCAAACAAAGTAAGTATGGTCAATTTTGATTTCATGGGGACTTTAAGCCTATATCCAGAGATAAACATAACACTTAAACAATAAATAACATAATAATGTCAATATGAAATATATACAAATTCTCGTTAGTTCATGTTGTTAAAATACATCAGTTAGAATCCGTGTTTCATTCGTTCAGTCGTTTTTTTATTTAATATTGAAAGTAGAAAAATGAGAAAACGGTTCCTTTTTCGTTTATTCATTTTTTCCAAAAAACGAAAAGCAAGAATTAAGCTTGATTTTTCGTTCTGAGGTAGTAAAATGAATAAACAGCTTGAATATTTGATTTCTACACGTGGGCGAGAATGAAACGCCGCTTTCCTCTGATTTGTGAGCCGAAGATCAAACGGTGTCGTCATCAGTTGTTCCTCAGTTCCTCAGCAGAATAAGAGTCCTCCGCTGCCAATGCTGATGTGCGGAGTCTTAACGCGTTTACTGCAACATTTAATCTTTTTCTCATCAAACAACCAGACTAACCAATGGCTCGACACAACCCGTACGGGGAATGAGTCATATTTTTAGTAAATAAAATTGCAACACCTCCACTAATAGAGGATTTATGACGAAGAAAAAGTTGTCCTCCCCACTCTCTTTTCCAGTCCACCTCATTTCTTTGATCACTGTGTGTTTCTTGTATAAACATGACATCAACAGACTTCTGATTTATAAATTCATACAACAACATCTTTTTACGAACTTCTCTAGCTCCTTTTAAATTGAGAGTTCTGACTCATAGTTTTATTTAGGTTCAACAAGAAACTAAGATGGGAAAAACAGAGATTGTGCATATGGTCAAAAAAACATTCTTAGGGATTTAAACCATGGCATTCTTCTCATCTCTACTAGGAATTCGTTTTTTAACTTGTTTACAAACTTCCGTAAACGGTAGGCCTACACTTCAAGATCTGAGAAAGCCCCTTCCTTTATCAAATATCTGGTGTCCTTCACAAATTGTGCACGATTAGGAAAATAATCCTCAATCTGCACGCCTTTTAGCGCTTTCGTTTCCTGCAGAAAAACACTAATGTCTTCAGCTTTGTACAAAACATTTACTGCTTCATTTTGGGAACAAGCAGAAAACTCTGAACACACAGAAACGCTAGAATCAGAATCATCATCATCCGAAGCTATGATTTCATCTTCAGCAGCGTCACTTTTTATGACTCGTTTACTGATTTAATCGTTTCGACTCTTTCTTCTTTTAATTGGAGTTTTGAAAAGTAGATTCAACTTCCATGTCCAATTCACAGTCATTCAATCTCAGATCTTCCTTTACAATTCCTCTGTTTTGTTCTACAAACGCAGAAGATAATGTCCTCAACCCCAGCGCGTTCTCTGACGCCACAGACTCCACCACAACACCTACATCATCATCAGGAGAACCAGACGCCCGCGTCTCAGCGCTATTCACTCCCTCGAGCGGCTCGAGTCGCTCCACTATCGGTGTATTCGCGGGAGTCGCCGCTGCACTAGTCTCGGACGCGCTAACTTCATCAACAGCGCTCCTTGCTTTACCTGCATCTCTGCTCTGTGTTTTTCTTCACTTTATCAGGGCAGTTACGACTGAGATGCCCGATTTTCACACAACCAAAACATTTGATCGTCGTATCAGATGATGCGAAAACAGCATAATCAAAGCCTTCTATTTTAAATTTAAAAACCAGATCAAGTTCATCCTCGCCATTCTTCAGAATCATAAACACCTGTCTCCTAAAAGACACGAGATGTTTCACTAAAGGCGATTTACATCCGAGCGGAAGTGTTTTGATGGGGGAAACTATCTTTCCATAACGTGACAATTCCTGCACAATTATCTCATCTTTCGCAAAAGGAGGGACGTTTGAAATCATTATTTTCTTGGCGGGAGTACTCAGAGGAAACACCGGCGTGAGTGAACCTTTGATTACGACACCATTTTGCACTATTTCATTCGCCTTCTCAATAGTGCTAAAAAAAAAGCACAAACGCATTATTCATTCGCGAAGCGGACACAATGTTTTCATGACGCAGAACGTCTCCTACAGCCAAACAAACATCTTCCACGTTAGCGTTTGAATCAATCTTCACTCCATGACGCCGAGTTACCGTGAGTTGCCGTGTTACGTGACAGAGTGTCGCCTTTGTGTTAGAAAATCGCGTTTGATCATATCGCGATATTATCGCAAATGCAATTAATCGTCCAGCCCTAGTGTGTGTGTGTGTGTGTCTGTGAGTGTGTGTGTGTGTGTGTGTGTGTGTGTGTGTGAGTCTCTGTGAGTGAGTGTGTGTGTGTGTGTGTGAGAGTGAGTGTCTCTGTGAGTGAGTGTGTGTGTCTGTGTGTGTAAAAGCGAGTGTTTGTGTGTGAGAGAGAGACAGAGAGAGAGAGAGTGTGCGTGCGAGTGTGTGTGTGTGTGTGTGTGTGTGAGAGAGAGTGTGCGCGCGTGTGTGCGAGAGAGAGAGAGAGGGAGAGTGTGTGAGAGAGAGAGTGTCTGTGAGTGTTTGTGCGTGTGAGTGAGTGTGTGTGTGTGTGTGTGTTTGTGTGTGTGTGTGTGTGTGTGTGTGAGAGAGCTTAATGTATTTGTAGACATTTTAAGGAACTCTTAATATTAATGTAATTAATGTTGAATAAAGGTTGTATTAAAGCACTTAATCACATTTTCTGATTTTCCGTGACCTAATCTAAAGTGAGAACTATTTATGGTTAATACTTTGTTAATTACAGTGACAATGAAGAACTCACTATTTGTATATAGTCTCTTAATATATTAACTAGAGCTTATATACTATTATATACTATACATTAACTATAAACCAATAGTTTGAAAATGATTTATAAGCGCTGTGTTACTGTATACTTGTGATAAAGTGTCACCATTATTTCAAACTGGTCGCATTGTGTAATTGTTCCTTTTGTATGTGATGGTGTGATTCTTCTTTTTCAAAAATAACACATAATAAACAAAGTAAAGATGAATTTGACTGATAGCATTATTATTATCATTTTTCAATATTTCCATAGATATGGTGATATATGTGACCCGTTACAGGAACCAGGGACACAAGTCGGCAGCACAACTTGCGAGCAAAATGAGAAACAAGCGTTTTTTTTCAAAATTTGTGATTTCCGCTTTTTTGCAGAATCTGTTAGTTGAGATCATGAAGAAGCCTCTCCATGTTTGAGATAACAGTATTGGTATATTTAAAAGCGTACATTTTGAGGTTGAAATCGGCTTGTTTTTCGGGGATTCTAGCATGCAGTAGGGGCGTGTCATTGTCTGTGTGTATTTCCATACTGAATAGCCGCCCGCGCCTTTGCCCCCGCCCCCCAACAGCGTGGCTACTTATTATGCAGCGCTCTGCTCCTGCTCTATCTCTGATATCAAAATTCAATGAAGATGGACGCCGCAAAGATGGTCGCAGACGAGCTGAACCGTGGCCGTTACAACGAAAATGTTTTGAAGTACTTCTTCGACAAGCCGGATGCTTATGAACACGCGTTCACTGATTCTGAAGACGATCTGAGCGACGATGAAAGTGGCATGATACGACTGAATAATATCCCTAATCTACAACTGAGCGAAGATGAAGACGAGGAAGAATGTATCGGACTGGCGTCAGACGAGTTAGACCGTAAGATATCAGAGGCTATATCGATAGTAACATTTGATGAGGATATAGATAGAGAAATGGGGAAAATCCGTAACTTTGACTGTAAATGTTACACGAGGAGAAAAGAGAACTCTCTGCATGGGAGACAGTCTTGTAGCCAGAAGCTTTCTCCAGACATTATGTACAACATACGGCTGGATTCTTTAGCTGCGGAAAAAGAGTGGCAGGACATGCGAATTATTGGACATTTAGAGGCAAACAGACGCACAGTGCAAACTTCGGAGATGGTTACATCTACAAAGAAGACCCAGACAAAGAGAAAGTGTGCCCGAACGACTTATTTCATTGGAGGCAACGAGATCTGCAAGAATACTTTTCTGTTTCTTATGGGGTGAGTTTCCATAAACATCAAAGTTTGTCGTTTTTTGTTCATTCTAAGAACACGTACACGTTATCTCATGTTTAGTCCATGTTTAGACCTTCCAATACCTACCTATTGTTTTTAGCTAGCTCAGGACTGTTGTTTTAATTGTAACGTTAGCTGCTAATCGTTAGCATCATATCACTTGCCAAAACCCCCATTACTATAATGAGCTTTAAGATGATAATGTGAGCTTCTGCTATTAATTTGAATAATGCTTCAATTGCTTGAATTGACTGGTGTTAATGACTTAACTTAGCCCACGTAAACCTGCCTGTTAGCATTCTTGAATTGATTGTGATGCTAATAATTTTAGCCAGTGGTGGAGGAAGTACTACTTAATATTCTTACCAAGGATTTACTAACGTAATCGTAAATGTATCAGATTAAATTCCTACTTAAGTAAAAGTATAAAGTATACGTAGCCGTAAAATGTGCGTAATAAGTCAAAAGTAAAAGTATTTATGAAGAGTTTAATGTACAGGATTTTTTTAATCCTTTGACTCAAACCAGGTCTAACCACTAACTGAGGTCTAAACCAGGACTAAAACAAGACTAAACCAGGAAGTACAGATACAAACTCTAAAGTAAGTAAAAGTAAAAAGTATTCATCATAAAATTTACTTCAGTAAAGTAAAAGTACCTATAATGTGTACAATACATTTTGATATAGGTGACAAGATGCCTGTTAGCAAGACCATGATGTTAAACGTCCCCCCCCCCCCCAGCATTGGCAGAGACACCCTGGCTGATATAGTCAAACACTATGAGGAGAATGGGGCAAGACCACGTTTGAGGAAGAAGCACTCACTGCCACGTCCACCAGCCAGGTTCATCAGCCCTGAGGATATCAACAGAGTTGTGGACTTCATAAAAAACTATGCAGAAGACAATGCCATCATGCTGCCTGGCCGACAGCCTGGGCATAAGGATTGGCATGTGAAGTTGCTGCCAACTCATGTGTCCAAGGCCTCAGTGTGGCGTCTCTACATGAAGTCTGCTAAGGAGCTTGGTATGTGTAAACATTGATTTAGAATTGAGTGCTTATAAAGTGAAATAATGTTATTTATTATTGCTACACTATTAGCAATTACAATACAATTAACCATAAGCAATATCTGTTTTTCAGGTGAGCGTGCAGTTTGTAAAACCAGCTTCAAAGCACTGTGGAACCGACTTCTCCCACACATCAAAAGTTGCCGGCCGCGCACAGATCTCTGCTGGCAGTGCCAAAGCAATAACGAGCAGCTGATACGAATTGCAAACCTCCCAGATGATAGAAAGTCTGAAGCAGTAAAGAAGCAACAAGATCATCTTTCCCTTCTGCAGAAAGAGAGGGCTGTGTACAACGACATGACTGCTGCCTGCAGAAAGACTTGCTCTGGCTCTGACCTGTCTTTTGGACCATCCCTACCAGCAAGCAAGAAGATTAGGATGCATTACAGTTTTGATTTTGCTCAGCAGGTAATATTTCACACACATTTACTTCCCTTTACTTTATTAATGTCCCTTAAAGGGCGATTTGGTGCATGAGAATAAATAGTGCAAATGCAGAATAGCATCAATATAGTAAGTTTTATCTTTATTAGACAGTTATGAATAGATGCAAATTTAATTTAATCTAATCCAAGTTCCCTCTCTCCCTCTGTCTCCTACAGTTACACTTTCCCTCAAACCCTCTCCAGCCAGGACCAATGTACTTCCTGACCCCACGGAAATGTGGCCTATTTGGTGTTTCATGTGAAGGGCTGCAGAAACAGGTGAATTACCTGATTGATGAAGGCATGTCATCTACTAAGGGAAGCAATGAAGTCATCAGCTACATGCATCATTTCTTCGGCAACTTTGGAGTTGGAGAAACAGAGGTGGATCTTCATTGTGACAACTGCAGTGGGCAGAACAAGAACAACTTCATGCTCTGGTACCTTGCCTGGCGGGTTGGACACAAGCTTCACGATAAAATTGAAATCCACTTCCTTATTGCTGGCCACACCAAGTTTTCCCCTGACTGTGGCTTTGGACTCATCAAGCAAGCCTACATGAAGACAAGAGTCAACACTTTGGCAGACATCGCTGAGGTACTTTAACTTTACTTTGCTTTAATGACTTCAGTGCTGTTTTCTGTTCTGCTTCAATGAAACATTTAACTGAAGGTCTTTTTTTTTCTTCCTCTCTTCTCTTTTTTGTCATCAGGTTGTGGAAAACAGCTCTCCTGTGAGTCACCTCAATATCCCACAGCTTGTTGGAACGGCAGAGGGAAAAGTTTTAGTCCAGACCTTCGACTGGCAGCAGCATCTGACTCGCCACTTCCGTAGACTCCCACAGATTAAGAGTTATCAGCACTTCAGGTAATTGAAACTTTCACATTGTGTACATACAATATAACATAGCAACAACATACACATGACCGTTTTTTTATAAGAAAATACTTTGCCATGTTTAAAATGTCTTATGTGCTTTTTCTGTCACAGCTTTGACGCCAAGAGACCAGGTGTGGTGCTTGCAAAAAGTCACCGTGATGCACAACCTGTCGAATATCAGCTACTGCGCGACGGAGCAGATCTGCCCCCTGTCGACGGTCTTCCTGTCCTGGCCCCACCTGGACTGAAAATTGACAGGCAGACCTATCTATATGAAAAAATCAGGCCATCCTGTGCTGACGAGGCAAGAGACATCATATGCCCAGCGCCAAGGGTCACAACACAGAAGAGTCCACAGAAGAGGATGCGAATGTAATTTCATTGGACTGTGTCACAAAGACCTTTTTTCTTGTTTACAACACCTGCAATGTCACTTTATCAACCAACCACCTGAATTTAGTTTTACATTCTTGTATGAAAAGCACTCTAAACAATGTGTGATTGATTTGATTATGGAAAATAAAAAAAGAATATATCAATCAACCAGTTTATTGCTTATTTTTTATCATTAGCAAAGGTTTGTGTTTCATGTTGCATGAGTACACCGAAGAAAATTCCTAGTCTCTAAAACCTTTCATTGACAATGGCAATAAAATCTATTCTGATTCATACTCCTATACTGTATGTATATAATTAAAATGTTTAAGAAAAATATTGTCCTATGAAATGTATTTTATTCAGAAAATTTATGTTTCTTTTTATGATTTAATCCAAATATATTATCAAAAACGGTTGTAATCAAATGTAAATTTAAAATTGTGTCCTTTTATTTTTTGGGGAGGCGCTGCAAAAACAGATGAACTAAATTAAACCATGGACAAAAAATATATTCCTTTAAATAATGTTTAAATAAAATGTATTATTATTGTTGTTATTATTATTATTTAGAGAAGTAGGCTACGTTCTATTGTATGCCTATACTAGTAATATATTGTAAAAGTAAAAGCACAACATATTTCTTAACATTCTAGAGTTTATCTTATTTTTTATTCAGTGTACATAAGAGTTGCCTATACAGTTTTATCGGTAGATGCTAAGAGACATTTATTTATTACCTGTTTGCAAACTTTTTCTTTTCTTTGATGGCACATTATCCTGACCTTTTTGCTCCCCCCCCCTGTGCTTTACAGGGAGAGCTTTACAGGGGGTATGGCTTATCTAAATGAGATGTAAATGAGCCCTATTGTCACTCCCAGCAGCAGAGAGAGGTGAGAACTGCACATCTTTCGAGGCGGTTTTCTCCACTTTTAGTTTTTTTGAGTGCCTAACTTCAAATGGCTACAACTTCTCCAAATATTATCAGATTTCCATGTGTTACACATCGTTAGAAAGCTTGGAGACCACACTTTCAGAATCTGTGAATAACTCAAAATGCTCCAGAACCGACTTGTGTCCCTAGTTTCCGTAACTGGTCACATATTGTTATCGTGTGTTATTTTGGCCATGATAATCATGCAGTGCTAAATCTGATATGGTGTCAGTCCTGGTTCAGGAGAAACACACACCACTTCCCTCTTTTCAGCTGCACACACACATATATAATAATAATAATAATAATATATAATAATAATAATAATATATAATGTGTGCAGACACACATTTTGAGTCAATGCTCACGCTTTTGCAAGGGTCTGTTTGCACAAGCATTACAAGGCAAGTTGATTTACACCAAACATTTGTGCTTTAAAAACCCTCTTCACTGTAACCTGCATCTGTTGTCTGGTTTGTAGTTCATCCGGTTTATTTAACTGTTAGTTTTACTGTGTTTTGGGGATAATAATATAGTGAGATGTAAATGTTCCTCTTCAGGGAGACTCCTCACCGCTGCCTTCTACCGCCGGCAGGATCTGACGGTTCAAGCAGGAATCTGTCGCTGAACCGCCGGATGGGGCTTACGCCAAACATAATCCACTATCTACATATTAATACTTATTCACTCAGAGTCTTTATGGTAGAGATGATCTTACCACAGTATCTCCAGTTTACAGTGAGAATTCTCCAGTCCAGCAGAGAACAGCTTCACTCCTGAGTCTCCTAGTTTATTCTCAGACAGATTCAGTTCTCTCAGGTGTGAGAGGTTTGATCTCAGAGCTGAAGCCAGAGCAACACAACCTTCATCTGTGACACCACAATCCCTCAACCTGTAGAGAACAATGACACACATTAAGCCTATATCCAGAGATAAACAACAATAAAATAACAACATAATGCTGTCAATATAAAATAATAAATATATAAAATACTCATTAGTTCACATTGTTAAAATACATCAGTTAGGATTAGGGGATTGAATACACAGTTTTACAGTATAAAAATCATTATTTCTATGGAAAGTCCCCATAAAACATGGAAACCCAACATGTGTGTGACTGAGTGAGTGTGTGTGTGTGTGTGTGTGTGAGTGAGTGTGTGTGTGTGCTTAGTATATTTGTAAACATTTTAAGGAATGTGTGTGTGTGTGTGTGTGTGTGTGTATGTGTGTGTGTGTGTGTGTGTGTGTGTGTGTGTGTGTGTGTGTTAGGGCTGGGAGAAAAAAACGATTCACCTTTCGCAATTTTTTTGTTTAAAGGTGCCATGTGTAAGAATTGAGGTAAAAATATCCCAAAAATGAGATACACGCATCAAAAGAATGAGAAGAAATAAGGGCGATGATGTCATTAATAAAAAGACAAGTTATAGTGCTGCAGAGATATCAACCTGAATTAGCATGCTAAATTACTAGCCACGGCCCGACAGGTGTCGTAATACCAGTTTCGGCCATGGGACGCGGTATGCGGGCAACATAACCACCAGCCAAACTGCAATACACGAATAACTCGCACGGCTTGTGGGGGTACTTGAACCTGATGTGTTTGATAGTTAGCTCTACCCACAGATCCGATCCGGTTTTCACCTGTTATCTACCAGAGCCCGTCTCTACCAAGCTGACGATAAAATGTAACATTAGCTAATTATAATATGTTTATTAAATTGCTTTCCTGAGGTAAATCTGACATATTTGTTCTCCAGCTATGTTATTGACCTCTGCACGCATTTAAAAAATGATTGGTCGATATTATGTATGAGGAATACATTTTGGTAAGTTGTAGCCTACTGTATCTTTCAACAGTGTTCGTGTTTTTTTACTATTAGCTAGAAGAGATGATCGGTTCACGTGCGTTAGGGATCTGTCGTATATCATAAGTAACCTGCTCTGTCTAGTCTGTCGGTCTCCGTGTCCTCTTTGCTTTGTGATTTTTCTGTGCGTGACATAATTGATGTGTGGCGTGACTGAGAGCGTGTGAAAAGTGTCAATTGCGTGTGTCTCACGGTGAATTTGTGAGAGTTGGCAGCTCTGAATGGCGCTAGCTTGGTCAACATCAGTGAATGCTGTCTGTCAAATTAATGTAATTCAAACTAACAATAAAAATGTAATATGAACAAAACGAATATGAACATATTCACTGGTAAAGGTGAAGGGGAGTAGCTTGAAGATGTCATATTTAAAAATCACTTGACATCAACCAACGTTCCTCTGGAGTCAAAACGTCCCCTATTAGGAGTTGGCTCGGCTTCGGCTATGGCTCTAGGGTCGTTGTGAAGGTAGGGGCGGAGCATAGAGACTATGCCGTTTCTCGTTTGTTACTCTAGAGTAGACCAACTCACTTTCTGGAGGTATACTGCCCCCATCTGGTATGGAATGTGGAGTATGAATTGATTTTTTGGCGGACATGACACAAGGCACCTTTAAGATTTTAAAATATATTTTTTTTTATTCCAGTATCGATATTGATTCAAATTAAATAGCTTTATTTTTGTCCTTGCTTATAGCCGAGGTTGACAGAAGTTAGCCACACTTGTTCAACAGAGGATGAAATGTGTCGTTATCTATGAGTGTCGTAATATCCATTTCAAGTGGAGTGTGGAAACCAAAACACACCACCGTACGTATTGAACCATCCAGCTACGTCATCGTGCTACAGGCTGCAGCGAGGGGTGTCTCAAAATAACGCATTTATCAATTACATTGTTTCTCCACTAGGTGGCGAAAAGTGACTTAAAAAATGTATTTGTTATTGAATTATTTGTTCAAGAGAATGTAGTACTGTATGATGCTTCTGAAATAAAACTCAGAAAGATGTGATTAATTGTTTTTGTATATATGACTCATCTTATACATAATGTACAGTCTGTATTAGGGCTGAATGATTTTTGAAAATAATCTAATTGTGATATTTTTTTCACCAATATTGCAATTGCGATTCGATATGCAATTATTTTTTAAGCACTTTGTCTTCTGTATGAAACGGTTCTTTCCTGGAAGCCAGACCTCTGTTATGATGACATGAGGTGCTGCATGAATTGATGAATGACATTTTTATTTAACTACTTCACTCAATAGTATATTTGAACTTTCAATCTTGTAAACATCAGAACACAAATATAAATTTAAAAAAAATCTGTGGCTTTACCAAATTACCACACTCAGTTTTTAAGATAATTCACTTTAAGAAACGTGATATATAAACATGTGGATTCCACTTTTTAAATGCCATCTGTGAACTGCTAGACAGTCTTTAAATAAATAAATAAAAAATATACACACATCTTCCTGATCTCTCCAGTCAGTAACATTACACACAAAGTGCAGAAAAATAAAGGAGAGCAAATACCTGCCTGAACCTCTTTGAAAATATTTAGGTAAATCAAAATTGACACAATATAATAATTGTTAAAAAATAAATAATAATTATTATGCACTGCCAGCCATAATGATCCTAGCTCAAAGGTTTTTTGCTTGGGTGATTTCCACGTGCAGTTTTGAAGTGCGTTCATATGGCGTAACACTTTCAAACATTTCGGTCACTGATCCTTGCCGAGTACTTGGATTATTTTGCACACTGCTTGTTTTTGTAGCTTTACACCTATCATACAGTGCTTTGTGGTGTGTTTTAGGTGCTGGTACAGGTTGGTAGTGTTGCCCCGTGAAGTAGCAACTGTAACAAGGCAGGTTTTGCACAATACATGACACTGGGAAACAACTTTTTTAAAGCCAAAATAGTCCCACACGACTGATGTACTGTTCCTCTTTGACACTAACATTCCTTCAGTGTCTGGTTCTGTCGAGCCTGAGGCCATTGTCAATGTACAGTTGCCAAGTTAACTCTTGTTACGCTCCCGTGTTACGTGACAGAGTGCAGCCAGCCGGTGCAGCCTTTGTGTTAGAAAGTCTCGTTTCATCATATCGCGATATTATCGCAAATGCAATTAATCGTCCAGCCCTAGTGTGTGTGTGTGAGTGTGTGTGTTTTTGTGTGTGTGTGTGTGTGTGTGTGTGTGGGTGTGTGTGTGTGTGTGTGTGTCTCTGTGTGTGTGTGTGTGTGTGTGTGTGTGGGTGTGTGTGGGTGTGTGTTTGTGTGTGTGTGTGTGTGTGTGTCTGTGAGTGAGTGTGTGTGTGTCTCTGTGTGTGTGTGTGTGTGTGTGTGGGTGTGTGTTTGTGTGTGTGTGTGTGTGTGTGTGTGTGTCTCTGTGAGTGAGTGTGTGTGTGAGCTTAATGTATTTGTAAACATTTTAAGGAACTCTTAATACTAATGTAATTAATGTTGAATAAAGGCTGTATTAAAGCACTTAATGGCAGTTTCTGATTTTCCGTGACCTAATCTAAAGTGAGAACTATTTATGGTTAATAAGTTGTTAATACAGCATTATCTAACTCTTTACATAAGAGCTAATTAAACAATAACACTTTGTTAATTATAGTGACAATGAAGAACTCACTATTTTATATATAGTCTCTTAATATATTAAGACACCCTCTGAGGTCGACTATCGCGCCTCGCTTTTTTTCTTATCAGTGCAAAAGAAACTCAAAATACTCTGTTGATTTTGATCTTACATATTAAGTGTTGTACATCATTAGATCCTGATAAGTGTCTATTTTTTGTGGATACTCACAATAAAAACAAAGTGTTGTGCTTTTCGCCAAATAAAGAAAAACAAACATGATGCGCGTTCTGCCTTCTCTCTGTCAGTTAAGTCCATTCTGAAACGCGTCCGAAAATTAACTGTAAAATAACTGTAATTCCGCGAATACTTGTCATACAGGCACGAGTGTTTTTCCATAATGAAGCTTGAACTCTCTTCTTTTAAATGAATTAATTTATATAAAAAAACAAATATTCTCAGTTTATGTAATCTTTATGAAAAGAGAGAGATGAGATTGAGAGAGAGAGAGATTGTTTGGAAAGGCAATATGCGTGGAGGCGTGTTCACACCTGAGAAGACAAAGGCCGGATAATGAGCCACATACATAATGAGCTGCATATTAATTAGCCTTTTCACACAGGCTTGTCACAGGATCCCAAAGAATGCAAGGACAAAAGAAATTATCTATATATACATATTTTACAATTAGAAATTGTAACCAATTACAAATAGGTTACAATTACAACAACAATTACAATTTGAACAATATTTCAAGTGTATTTCTTTGTAAAAAAGTATACATTTTATCATACGTATTAAAAAAGGTAAGGATTCATTAGTTTGAATATTGGAACAAACACTATAATAACATCTTAGTTGATAATTCAATATACCTACTTTATTTTTGACAAAACATCATACTATAGTATATATGAGCAGAAATTGGTGAACAAAAGCATACCTATTTAATGTGACAGTAGTCTTTTTTTACAGTCAAAACTTTATAATCTATCCAAAACTAATCACAAAATCTTGTCTAAACATTCATATTTAGTCTGTAACATATTGTGTATGATATATTAGCATATACATGTGAATTTGCAGTTTGTTGCTTATACAGACATTTTATTTCAACATATTTCAGTCTATTTTTACTCATCTTAGTAGGCTATAGCAATATAGTTTGGATGTGTTCATGTAAACATAACGTTTACTAATGTAGGTGCGAGAGTGAATGAACGGCACAGACACGCACTGTATAACTGAAGTAAACAAAGCGCGCGCGCGCCTGTGCCGTTCATTCATCATTTAGCCTACACACAGACACGCAATTCATATTTAAACAGTCTTTTTGCGGTTTACAGTCAGACACTATTCAATATCGCGATTAGAACAAAGCACTTAAGAATAAATGACTTACTACATCAGCTGGATCCGTTGCTCCTCGAAATGAAACTACCAGCACTTCTGGTACATTTTCCAGGGTTATTAGATAGTATTATTCATCACAGCGAAAGGATACGCTGTGTACACAGCTGTACAAGATACTTACTAAACACGATGTGTTTTATAATCCAGCTGGTGGGCGTTGGCATGTTTGAATGGCTTGCCTTAGATCATTTGCGTTTGAATACCGGCGCGCTGTCCGTGGGCGTGGCACATTAACGCGTAATGAGGTATAATGAGCTGGAAAGAAAAATACTGACATCTCTCTCTTTTCATACAGATTACATAAACTGAGAATATTTGTTTTTTATATAAATTAATTCATTTAAAAGAAGAGAGTTCAAGCTTCATTATGGAAAAACACTCGTGCCTGTATGACAAGTATTCGCGAAATTACAGTTAATTTTCGGACGCGTTTCAGAATGGACTTAACTGACAGAGAGAAGGCAGAACGCGCATCATGTTTGTTTTTCTTTATTTGGCGAAAAGCACAACACTTTGTTTTTATTGTGAGTATCCAGAAAAAAAATAGACACTTATCAGGATCTAATGATGTACAACACTTAATATGTAAGATCAAAATCAACAGAGTATTTTGAGTTTCTTTTGCACTGATAAGAAAAAAAGCGAGACTATCGCGCTGACCTCAGAGGGTTAAAAACCCTCTTCACTGTAACCTGCATCTGTTGTCTGGTTTGTAGTTCGTCCGGTTTATTTAACTGTTAGCTTTACTGTGTTTTGTGGATAATAATATAGTGAGATGTAAATGTTCCTCTTCAGGGAGACTCCTCACCGCTGCCTTCTACCGCCGGCAGGATCTGACGGTTCAAGCAGGAATCTGTCGCTGAACCGCCGGATGGGGCTTACGCCAAACATATACAGTAGGTTGCCAACCAGAATGCCTATTACCGCCGCGGCATCTGCCGCGGCAAAAAAAAACCAGTCGCATTTCAAAGTCATTCGCGAAATGACCACCAGGTGGCGCAAAGGGACATTTAGCGAAAGCAAAACGTACGTAAAAGTAGCCTACATTTTAAATAGAATATAGCAAACTTTTAGAGCAGAACATTTTATGAATCAAAATTTAAAAGAGGCCTATCTCGCAGTCAGTGAAAATAAATTAGGTGCAATCAATGACGCTAAACTATTGAGGAATGAGAAGATTGAAGAGTGCTTCTCTCGTGTGCGCGCACACTGACTAGTGAACAACCGAACTTGTGGTCGAGTGGTAGAACTGAAGGTTTAAGCAGTATAAAGACACGGGTTCGAAACCCGAATAGGTGTTTTTATAGGTTTTTATATAATTACCATGCATTTCCATTTTACACTAAGGAACAAATCTCATCCAACAGATTGACTGAATTTACGTCTTCAAAAACAGTTCTGTTAAAAAAAAAAAAAAAAAAAAACTTCACGGGGTTCCATATATGCAGAAAGAATTTTTAAAAACATGGTTGCTAAGCAAGGTGCGATTTGCCGGTGGGTGATTTCCCCCCTCCACAGTAGCGAATCAATGCTATAGTCCTACCCAGAGTCTAAATATACCATATCAAATATATATATATATATATATTTTTAAATATACAACACGCACGTTTAAACAACAAACAATAAAATCTGAACCAGCGCTTCTGCTCCTGTATTGAGAGATAACATGCAGCGCGTTTCAGTTACGATCCTGGGGCCTCATGTACAAAGACTTGCGTTGAATTCATACTAAAACATTGCGTACGGACAAAGCTGTAAATGTGCGTACGCACAAAAAAAAACAGATGTATGAATCTCTGCGTACGAAGGATCCCACGCATATTCTCTTTGTACATCCCAATTAACGTAAAAATGAGCGCACATGCACGAGCACAACGCCCCACCCAGTCTCCTCCCTTAATTAAATACATTTAAATATGGTAATGAGTCCACTTTGGCAAAAGAAAGGAGTAAGGAAATGGCTAAAGCAAGCGGCAAGAAGCGAAACTTTACAGAAAGTGAATCGGAGGTGCTACTATCGGAGGTAGAAACGAGAAAAAAAAAATATTTGGAACTTTGTCCTCCGGAATTAATAACAAAAGGAAAAAATATAGTGGGAGAGTTTGGCTGATGCCGTCAATGCGGTGGGATCTGAAAGTCGCACTGTAAATGACCTTAAAAAGAAATGGTCTGATATAAAGGTGGACGTTAAATGGAGAACTGCTGCGCACCGACAAAGTGTGGGCAGAACAAGCAGTGGTAAAGGGGTCAGAGAATTGCCTCAATTATGGGTGACACTTTACTCTCTGGAGTAGTATCCGCTGCTGTGGGAGACTCGGATTTACTACAGGACTGCCACGGAGGTAACCAATATTATCTGCACATTTATTGAATGGAAATGTTTCCGATTCACATATGTGAATTCTTCAAATTCTTCGCAAATTCTTCTTCAGATGGCGCCTTTATAGCAATGCGTGTGCAGTCGATCGCTCCGATTACAACCGGCTATCGCTGCAAATTGCGTTTTAATGTTTGGCTGGTCAACTGCATCATATGGGAATATCATATGCTTTTATATGTTCTTACTTAATTGCATAATTGATAGAATATTCCCATAAGGCTCGTGTGACAATATATGTAAATTATTTTATAAATTGCAAATTAATAGCAATGCATCCCACAGGTGGTAGTGCGATAGACTTGTAGAACAATTCGTTGTGTAATGTTTGCAACTTAACTTCATTGCCTGTAAGAGTCGCCAACGAACA
This sequence comes from Gila robusta, assembly GCA_030770095.1. NCBI lineage: Eukaryota > Metazoa > Chordata > Actinopteri > Cypriniformes > Leuciscidae > Gila > Gila robusta. The sequence goes on along the minus strand of JAVALU010002287.1, from coordinate 60,312 downwards.
AAAACTATGAGAAATGTACGTACGCCAGACATGAAATTGGCGTGGAGGAACGCACATTCTCACGTTAATTTCACTGTTAGTACATCCGACCGTGAGCGTGAAAGCTGGCGTACGCAAAGTTTTTGTGCGTACGCAAGATTGATACATGAGGCCCCTGGTTCCAGTGGCCTTAATACATTCACGGCTTTTTAAAATGTCACAAAGCGTTTTGAGGTGGTTTTGAACGAAATATTGAAGTTTATAATAAAGTATTTTGACACACCACGAGTGCGTATTCTAAAATGGGGTTTTATTCTGGCATTGAATTAGAGTTCGACAAACGCAGCGGCGCATTCACTTGAATTTATTTTTCTGCTAAAATAACTTAATAGGCTATAGCCTACTTCGTAATTTTTGGTCATACAGATAGGATATCATATTTTAAAACTGTAAAAGGTCTACTTTTATTCATGTAAAGTAGGCTACACTCACAATAGGCTAACAACAAAACATTTTCTCACTCATTTGAGCGAACACACACTGGAGAAATAAACGTTTGGCCATTTCTCAGTGAGCTACGACATGGCCAAGTGGTAGAACTGACGGTTCGATTAATCAGAAGACATGGGTTCAAATCCCGAACAAACATGGACTACTGTAACACAATTTTATTTTTAGGCTATTAATGCAGATTTGTTTAGTTCTAAAACTCTGTTACACCATATAGTTTTTTGCTTATATTTATAAAATAAAATTACCATGCATTTCCATTTTACACTAAGGAACAAATAGTATCCAACAGAACGACTTTACATCTGTAGCTATAATAATATCAATCATTCAAAAGCAGTTTTGAAAAAAAAAAAAATTATATATAGGCCTAGCCTATATATATATATATATATATATATATATATATATATATATATATATATATTTGTTTTATTCCCTATAGCCTACATAGAGTTTTTAAAAACATGGTTTTAAGTAAAGTTTTCGATAAACGAGGCGGCGCGCGTTCATTTGATTTATTTTTCTCATAACAGCTAAAATAACTTAATAGGCTATACGCGATTTTTTTGGTCATACAGATAAGAATAGAGTAGCCTACATCGTTCAAAACTGTAAACTTTTTTTAGGCTAACGACAAAAGTTTATCTGTCGTCTCGGTCTCCGGGAACTGCGCGTCACAAAAATGAACCGAAAGCCACTTGCCTCAGCTCAGTCACGATAAGAAATCGGCTGTCTAAGGCCTTTAAATGTCTAAATATTTAGGCTAATAAATGTTATCTGATTATGTAATCCATATGAAAACGAGAGGTACAGAGAATCTGCTCAAATATGTTTATGATGTGAGCGCCTCCCAATGAGAAAATGATAAGGTGAAAATCTCGCTCTAATTAAATGTAGAGAATAAATGGCCCTGAATTAAAATGTAAAAACAGATCAAATCATTTATTTGTCGAAGTGTTGCTATATTGTTTCATTTAAAGTTCATACCGGTAATTATTATCTAAATGTTATTTAGTTTATCAGCAGTACCACGAAGCACCAAGATTTATTTGAATAATAATAATTTAAAAAAGAACTAATTCACAATTTGCATGCCTGGTTGGATCCAAAGATCCCTGTAGAATTTAATATTGAGTTGAGCATTTTGTTCATGACAACAAAATGAACATGCGTTTGAAGATTATATTTAGTTTTGCTTGGAAAAAGCTGGCCCAAACCAGTTTTATTTCTTAAATTATTTAAATAATGAAATACTTAGTAATAAACTTTTATGACAGAAATATCACTACATGTAGCTTAAATCATTTAATTCCTTCATTATCAACACTTTAATAGCCTAATGCTAATGTATAGAAGAGCGATTTAAGTGTGAATTGCGACTTCTCTTTATTTTAAGTCAGTCTCAGACTCAGAGAGCCTGTGGGGTGTGTGTGTGTGTGTGTGTGTGTGTGTGAGAGCCTGTGGGGTGTGTGTGTGTGTGTGTGTGTGTGTGTGTGTGTGTGTGTGATAGCCTGTGGGGGGTTTGTGTGTGTGTGTGTGTGATAGCCTGTGGGGGGTTTGTGTGTGTGTGTGTGTGTGTGTGTGTGTGTGTGTGTGTGTGTGTGTGTGTGTGTGTGTGTGTGATAGCCTGTGGGGGGTTTGGAGGGACAGTTCAGCGTGATGCAGGACAATAGGTGTTAATGTTCCTCTTTCATATGGAGAGTGTCGGATAGCCAGCCTGATGAGCAGGCAAAGGCAAAATTATTTTAAGGATAAATCTCTCGATGTGTCCCCATATTTTATTAAATTATAAATATTGTAGTTTATTTATTGTAGCCTATTTAAAGTTTTTTCACACACAAATTTAAATTGAAGTGTTCAATCCAGTTGTTTCAACTGGTTTTGTAGAGTTTAAGAATGTTTGAGCAAGGGGGACTAAATAAACTTGCTGAGATCCAGCGCGAGAGAGGCAAAACTCATGTTTTTAATTTATGTTGCTTTGGACTATTTTCGATTTGTAGCCTACCGTTTCGTTTAATTTAGCTGCAATTTCTTTGGCAAAACAAATTTAAAATGTCGCAAGAATAAGATTCTGTGTTTCTTTTTTGCATGGAAATAGTCTAAATGCAACCCTGTTTTAAATTTTTTTAAAAACTGTCCCGCCACTTTATTTAAACCTTGAATTGTTCGATGGGGTTCCAAATTTAAGTATTTTAGTGTTTTTTTACATTACACAATAATTTAGCAGACTAAAGACGAGCTTCTTCATTTTCATTTTCTGACGCAATCGGTTAACAATCTTCCTTCAACAGTTTTGTCGTCAGTTCAGCGGCTCTACAGGAATGTAGCAATGTTGTAATGTGCCATTGATAATTAAACAAAACGCTTGACTTTAAATAAATAAACAGTTAATAAACTCGCAAATAAACAGTTACCCATTTAAGCATCAAGAACGGTTAAAGATTAATGCCGTCGGCCAACATCATGTTACAATGAGATTAGATCTCGGGTCTCTTGAAGCTCTACGAGCCTCATGTCGATGCGTTAACCACACAGCTACCGCCTAAACGCTGTTTCATTAACGTCTTATGCTCATGCAAAGCCTCATTGATGTAGCCTAATATGTTTCTATTGCAATGTTTTATATGGAAATGTTTTCATTATTTGAAAATTGATGAATTATTTTAACTACATTTCACTTAAATTCATCTGCTACCAGCTTTCAATCGCTCTGAATGAGCCGCGGCGCAGCGGCAGATTACGCAATAGAGAGAATAAACGGACACTTTTAAAAGTCTGTGATTGTAGCGCCTCTTAGCGGTTAAAGGCAGCAAATACACCCCAAATTTTACCGCCGCGGTAGAGCGGCGGCGGTAAAAGTATTATTCTGGTTGGTAACCTAATGTATTATATACACTATCTACATATTAATACTTATTCACTCAGAGTCTTTATGGTAGAGATGATCTTACCCCAGTATCTCCAGTTTACAGTGAGAATTCTCCAGTCCAGTAGAGAACAGCTTCACTCCAGAGTCTCCTAGTTTATTCTCAGACAGACTCAGATCTCTCAGGTGTGAGGGGTTTGATCTCAGAGCTGAAGCCAGAGCAACACAACCTTTATCTGTGACACCACAATCACTCAACCTGTAGAGAACAATGACACACATTAAGTCTATATCCAGAGATAAACATAACATTTAAACAATAAAAAACATAATGCTGTCAATATGAAATATATACAAATACTCATTAGTTCATGTTGTTAAATTACATCATTTAGGATTAGGGGATTGAATATACAGTTTGTAAAGTATAAAAATCACTATTTCTATGGAAAGTCCCCATAAAACATGGAAAACCAATGTGTGTGTGTGTGTGCGCTTAATGTATTTGTAAACATTTTAAGGAACATGTGTGTGTGTTAGGGCTGGAAAAAAAATCAATTCACCAAACTATTGCAATTTTTTTGTTTACTGTATTAAAATAGATTTTTCTTTTTGGTTGGTGACAATGAGCAAGATTTCCTGAGACACTACAATAGGCTACTAATAATTAATTAATACGGCCTGTTTACAAAATTAAATATTTTAAGTTAATGTACAGTGTAAGACATGTAAAAAGACAAGAGGTTAACAATGTCCAGATCAATATTTGTGTAGCCTGACTCGGTATTTCACACTGCACGCGGATGCGGTCCGGCGATCCGTTCCAGGAGCGGTGCGTATACAGCAGTGCAGAGGTCGTTGACACACTGAGTCTATTTCTGCTTTGCTGCACGCGCTGAATTAAAGTGACAGGTCAAAATGCGCATGGTCAAAATGAACACAGATTGACATGACAATGAATTTCATCATAATTGCATTAATTAAATACTACTATTTTTCATAGTCATCTTTTTACTTGAAGTCCGGGGTAAAGCAAGGAAAACTACAATTTACTTCAACAAGGACATAAGGAACCACACTCGTCTCATTCGTGGAAGTGGAAAAACAAGTTCTTTGTGACATGCAAGATTTATTGTATAAAGATTTAAATTATGTAAAAGAAAAGGTAAGAGTCTGCTGTTTTTGTCAATTTTAAGTTTTAATTTAAAATGTTTGTGATTTCAATATAAGTACTAGGGCTGGGCGATATGGCCTAAATAATAAATCCCCAATTTTTTCACAAAAAGTCAGATTTACGATTTAAATCGATTTTTTTATTCCCCTACTTAAAATCAATCTGCAGATGACAAAGAAATTGTTCAAAACAAGTTTTAACTTAATTTTGTTTTGATTTTCCCTTCTGGGATTTGATCTGGGTTTCCCCCTTGGTGTTAAAGTGCAATCAAGCCAGACAACAAGCCAAAAAGACAAGATGGCAGGCCCTGCCATTATAAACAGTGAAAATGTAACAAAATAGGTGGATTGAGATTGGGGGAATGTAAAAAAAACAAAAAAAAACCTTGCATCACAATAAGTGTATTGTGATTGTCAAAACATTTGGTAACTAAACAGAATTTTATTAAGTTCAGTGACAACACAATGCTTACATGGTACATGTTTTCATTATTGCTTGACACAAATTTAACAATTTCAATTCAATTCTTGTGATTTGATTCAGATCTTGATTCAATATCGTTTCATTTGGATAAATATTAGGGGTGGTGATGGCGCAGTGGATAAGACACATGCCTTTGGTGTGAGAGACCGGGGTTCGAATCCACTGTGAGATACCAATGTGTCCCTGAGCAAGACACTTAACCCCTAGTTGCTCCAGAGGCGTGCGACCTCTGAAATATAGCAATTGTAAGTCGCTTTGGATAAAAGCGTCAGCTAAATGAATAAATGTAAATATTAGGTACAGTAGATACGTTATTGTGTTATGATAAAATTCTCACCTAATTCTGTAAACATAAGGAGCCCTGTCAATTGGTATTATTATTAAAGCTGCAGTCCGTAGCTTTTTTAAGTTAAAAATAATCCAAATTAATTATTTAAAAAAAAAACATCTCCAGCCAGTGTTCAAAACTATCTGCTTGCCATAGCTAGATTCAAAACGGTTAGCTTGTAATAATGATTTTAATTCCAGTGGTACTGGTGGGTTTTCGCGGGAAATTCGAGCATGTCTTTGCGTCATTACGTCACATCCGTACACATAAAGAAGGAGTTTCGGCTAGCCTGCTATACTGCGCGTGAGGAGATGTAGAGATAGGCTTTTCTCGCAGCACTTTACATGATTAAACTTATGGCGGATCCAGAAAGATCCAGACAACAATCATCAGTGTCAACTGGAGATTAACCAGTTATAAAACCCAAAAGACTTCGGATTTAAGGTGGAAAGAGAAAGAAACCGTCTCATGCGAACACAAGGATACACATCGGTGGGGCTTTTGAAAGGTGTGTGAACTCCCGAAGGGGTTCGAAACGGAAGAAGAGACAGCTTTTTCTGCTGAACAAGTAAGACATTTCAATAGTTCAATCGTGTAACAGTACGTTTGCTTAATTCACACAGTTATGGAGTTTCCTTTGTTGTGCCTTTCTCGTTTAGCTATTATGGAGAATATGAATTCTGAACTACACAGGTAATCATAAAACACATTAAATAATGTTAGTCACGCAATGCTGATGTTGTTAACATGAACAATTTGAGAACAAAGTAGGCTATGATTTGCACGGTTGCTGTAAATCGCGCTGATTAAATCTAACGATCGCTTGTCATGTCGAATGCTTTTCCCCCCTTAGTTGATCAGAACAAAAATGGATGTTACTTACTTGTTCAGAAGACATTTTCCGGTGAAAATTCTTATGTTGGTCAAGCTTTCAAAAAGTGAATCTGTGATTCTGAATGACAGTATCCACACAGCGCGGTGATTGACAGCAGCACTCGCCTCAAAACACTGTGTTCATCCGCGCTGTTTCATGCCGATTTACAACCCACGTAAAGATGATAATTCCGCGAATCACTGCAGTTACAGATTTCGAACAGAGATGGCGACAAAAAGGGAAAAAGCTACGGACTGCAGCTTTAAAGGTTAAAAATAACATCTGAAATGAAATATGCGTTTTTATAATAACAACGTTATAATATTTTAATGATATAGGTAAAAATATAATAAATATGTAAAATAGTTATCATATTTAGCAAAATACTCCTCTCTATAGCAATTATATAGAGAGAGGCGACTCTCTATAGTCGGCGGATGTTAACCCTCTGAGGTCTAAGGTTTTTTTGGGCTCCTTGAGGTGTTCTGACATGCTCTGACATTTGTGCTTTTTTCAGTTATTTATAAACATGTTAATGGCAAAGGTGTAAATTCACTCTATATAGCACAAACGGGGCTACCGTAATATGTGAGCAACATGTATGTACATGTTTGTATTTTTTAGAGAATAATGTTTATGCGTGGTTATTGAAAAAACTAAAACTTAAAGTGTCTGAAATAAGGCCACAAAACACATACTAAATATGTGTCCACAAGACTTTTGACTAATGAGTGTTGTTGCCTAGAATTTTTGCTTCAAAATGATCTGAAAATCATCCTGCCTAATCATTTACACAAAACAATACATTGATTTAAATTTTATAAGACACCTTTTGTTTGGAAAGGCAATATGCATGGAGGCGTGTTCACACCTGAGAAGACAAAGGCCGGATAATGTGCCACATACATAATGAGCTGCATATTAATTAGCCCTTTCACACAGGAGTGTCACTGGGTACCAAAGAATGCAAGGACAAAATAAATTATCTATATATACATATTTTACAATTAGAAATTGTAACCAATTACAAATAGGTTACAATTACAACAACAATTACAATTTGAACAATATTTCAAGTGTATTTCTTTGTAAAAAGTATACATTTTATCATACGTATTAAAAAAGGTAAGGATTCATTAGTTTGAATATTGGAACAAACACTATAATAACATCTTAGTTGATAATTCAATATACCTACTTTATTTTTGACAAAACATCATACTATAGTATATATGAGCAGAAATTGGTGAACAAAAGCGTACCTATTTAATGTGACAGTAGTCTTTTTTTACAGTCAAAACTTTATAATCTATCCAAAACTAATCACAAAACTAATTGTCTAAACATTCATATTTAGTCTGTAACATATTGTGTATGATATATTAGCATATACATGTGAATTTGCAGTTTGTTGCTTATACAGACATTTTATTTCAACATATTTCAGTCTATTTTTACTCATCTTAGTAGGCTATAGCAATATAGTTTGGATGTGTTCATGTAAACATAACGTTTACTAATGTAGGTGCGAGAGTGAATGAACGGCACAGACACGCACTGTATAACTGGAGTAAACAAAGCGCGCGCGCGCCTGTGCCGTTCATTCATCATTTAGCCTACACACAGACACGCAATTCATATTTAAACAGTCTTTTTGCGGTTTACAGTCAGACACTATTCAATATCGCGATTAGAACAAAGCACTTAAGAATAAATGACTTACTACATCAGCTGGATCCATTGCTCCTCGAAATGAAACTACCAGCACTTCTGGTACATTTTCCAGGGTTATTAGATAGTATTATTCATCACAGCGTATGGATACGCTGTGTACACAGCTGTAGTAAGATACTTACTAAACACAATGTGTTTTATAATCCAGCTGGTGGGCGTTGGTATGTTTGAATGGCTTGCCTTAGATCATTTGCGTTTAAATACCGCGCGCTCTCCGTGGGCGTGGCACATTAACGCGTAATAAGGTATAATGAGCTGGAAAGAAAAAGACTGACATCTCTCTCTTTTCATACAGATTACATAAACTGAGAATATTTGTTTTTTTATATAAATTAATTCATTTAAAAGAAGAGAGTTCAAGCTTCATTATGGAAAAACACTCGTGCCTGTATGACAAGTATTCGCGGAATTACAGTCAATTTTCGGACGCGTTTCAGAATGGACTTAACTGACAGAGAGAAGGCAGAACGCGCATCATGTTTGTTTTTCTTTATTTGGTGAAAAGCACAACACTTTGTTTTTATTGTGAGTATCCACAAAAAAAAATAGACACTTATCAGGATCTAATGATGTACAACACTTAATATGTAAGATCAAAATCAACAGAGTATTTTGAGTTTCTTTTGCACTGATAAGAAAAAAGCAAGACTATCGCGCGCCGACCTCAGAGGGTTAAAGAGAAAACCGATTTTCATTCAAACAAATCGACATAAACTACACATTCGAGTTAATCGACAAAATCGTTTTATCGCCCAGCCCTAATAAGTACATGGATAAATATTTGACCACTTGCTTGAGCAACTTAATATATAACCTATATAGAAGTAATGCATTGAATAATACATTGTTTAAATTGTGTTTAAACGTGATAGGTCTATTAAAGAGTGTATATGTGTACAAAGAGAATCGGAATTCTGACAACTTTATTTAAATAAAAGTTTCTGATAACTTCAGGATTTTAAATACCAATAGTGAGTATGTGTTTGGTTGTGTTTGGCTGATTGATTGCTCCTGCCTGTCTTGCTGTTGGTGTGTGTAGCATCTGTAGCTTTGTATATCTTTCTGTTTTGAATCTTTATTTACTATCATTCCCTGTTGTTTATACTGCTAAATTTAACTCATTCAACATCACATATTAACCTGACATCGCTAGCTTCAATCTAAATCGTTGCTAGCACAACAAGCTACTAATTCGCTAGCCTGTTAGCGTACCATCCGTGCACTCTTTATTTATTTAGCTCGCGCCTTTTACAAATCCATCAAAGCTGTGGTAAGTAGAATCAGTCAACAAACACGGTGAGTCATGTCATCTTCTCCTCTTATTGTGATTTCCACTTCTTGTAACATGTATACAATAGCCCTTTCTGTCAGCATAGGATTTACATGTGATAAATGCAGGGAGATAGTTAGGCTGACGGAAAAGATTTCAGAACTAGATACACGCATCCAAACTTTAATCGAGGGTATTAAGGTATACAGGTGCTGGTCATATAATTAGAATATCATCAAAAAGTTGATTTATTTCTGTAATTTCTTTAAAAAAAGTGAAATTTGGATATTATATTCATTCATTACACACAGACTGATATATTTCAAATGTTTATTTCATTTAATTGTTATGATTAAAACTGACAACTAATGAAAATCCCAAATTCAGTATCTCAGAAAATTAGAATATTACTTAAGACCAATACAAAAAAAGGATTTTTAGATATGTTGGCCAACTGAAAAGTATGAACATGAAAAGTATGAGCATGTACAGCACTCAATACTTAGTTGGGGCTCCTTTTGCCTGAATTACTGCAGCAATGCGGCGTGGCATGGAGTCGATCAGTCTGTGGCATTGCTCAGGTGTTATGAGAGCCCAGGTTGCTCTGATAGTGGCCTTCAGCTCTTCTGCATTGTTGGGTCTGGCGTATCGCATCTTCCTCTTCACAATACCCCATAGATTTTGTATAGGGATAAGGTCAGGCGAGTTAGCTGGCCAATTAAGAACAGGGATACCATGGTCCTTAACCCTCTGGGGTCGACAAACGCGCCGGCGCGTTTTGCTCGATTTTTTTCACATAGCAGGAAAATAGACTTAAAATACTCTGTCATTTTTGGTCATACACACTTAAGAAATATAAAAAAATAAAGTGTTGAATGTCTATTTTTTTATGTGTCCACTTACAATCGAAATAAAACATTGTGCTTTTGTAAAATAAAGAAAATAAACAGGGTGTGCTTTCTGTCTCTCCATCTCCGTTAACCTTTTTTCAGGAGCACGTCTCTAAACTTAAAAACTCAGCGAATACTATTCACCCAAGCATGAGCAATATATCTTTATAATCATTTAAATTTGTACTTTTAAAATATCTAATTCAAAACTAAAATAAATATTCTCTGTTTATGTAATCTATAAAAAAAGAGAGGAGTGTCAGCCGATCTCATTATAGTTCTCTCAGCTCATTATTCTGCTAATTTGACACGCCCACAGACAGCGCGCGCTATTCAGACACAAATGATCTGAAGCGACACATGCAAACGTGTCAACGCCCCTCATAAACACGATAACACAACAAATTTAATCATCAGATTAATGTACCTTTTCGTCTTGCCGAGAATTGTGAGTAGCCTAAGTTTTTTATTCTTGTGCTTTGTTCTAATGTCTGTAAATGCAAAAAGACTGTTTAAATTTGAATCACGTTTCTGTGTGTGAATGAATTAACGGCAAAGATGGGCGCTGTTGTTTATGTTTAGCCTACTATGTTACAGATGAAATATGAAAGACAACATTTCGTAGTTTTTGGATAGATTATAACGTTTTTATTCTAAAATATCAAATAAGCTTTTGTCATCCAGTTTCTGCTCATATTTTAAATATATAGTAGGCTATGTTCTGTCAAAAATAAACTCATCAACTAAGATGTTATTATAGCGTTTGTTCCAATGTAAGCTATATAAAAACTAATGAATCCTTAACTTTAAAATATGTATGATAATACTGTAAGATAATACTGAGGAATACTGTAGTAAGTTTTTTTCATTCTCAAGTGAATCGCGTTTCTGTGTGTGAATGAATGAACGGCAGAGATGCGCTGTTTACCACAACTCGCAAAAAGACAGTTTAAATTTGAATCGCGTTTCTGTGTGTGAATGAATGATCCGCTTTTAGCAAACTATATTGCTATACTGAGATGAGTAAAAATCGACTGAAATATGTTGAAATAAAATGTATTTGTATAAGCAACGTATTAAACTGCAAATTAACATTTATATTTCTTATATAAACGAAAGACCTATGTTACAGACATATGAAAGACAACATTTCGTTGACTAGTTTTGGATAGATTATACATTTTTACTGTAAAATATTTGCCACCTCAAATAAGCTTTTGTTTGCCAATTTTTGCTCATATGTTAGTATGTTTTGTCAAAAATAAAGTAATCAAATAATATGTTATTATGTGTTTTTTTTCCAATGTAGCCTAGGCAATATCCAAAGTAATGAATCCTTAACTTTGAAATATGTATGATAAAATGTATACTTTAGTTTTTACAAAGAAAGATTGCACTTGAATTGTTGTTGTAATTGTAACATTTTTAATAAAAAAATATATTTACAAGGTAGATGTAAACAAACTATTAAAAGGTAAATATAAGCCTTTTCTTTTAATAATTTTTATTGAGTTTTATTAGTGACAAATTTGGGGAGAGGATACATATTCCAAAACTGAAAATACAGTATGAGAATTAACTGCACAATTACTAGACATGGAAAAATATTTAAAAAATGAGATGCTTCCAACTGTGAACCAATTTGGTAGAATATATATATATATATATATATATATATATATATATATATATATATATATATATATACACACACACACATATATTGCTCTTGCATTCTTTCTTGTGGCTCAGTGACACACCTGAATGAATGGCTCATTAAGTATGCGGGCCCCATTGTCTCCTCAGGTGTGAACCACTAAATATGCAAGATGGTGTTGAAATCGTTGACGCCCCTTGCAAAAAAAGTGTCTTACAAAATTTAAATCAATGTATTGTTTTATGTGAATGATTAGGCAGGATGATTTTCACATCATTTTGAAGAAAAAACTCTAGGCAACGACATCCATTAGTCAAAAGTCTTATGGACACATATTTAGTATGTGTTTTGTGGCCTTATTTCAGAAACTTTATTTTTTATTTTTTTCAATAACCATGCATAAACAATATTCCCTCAAAAATACAAACATGTACATACATGTTGCTCACATATTATGGTAGCCCTGTTTGTGCTAAATAGAGTGTAATTACACCTTTGCCATTAATATGTTTATAAGCAACTGAAAAAAAGCACAAATGTCAGGGCATGTCAGAACATCTCAAGGACCGCAAAAATACCTTAGACCCCAGAGGGTTAAACCAGGTACTGGTAGCTTTGGCACTGTGTGCAGGTGCCAAGTCCTGTTGGAAAATGAAATCTGAATCTCCATAAAGTTGGTCAGCAGCAGGAAGCATGAAGTGCTCTGATAGACGACTGCGTTGACCTTGGACTGGCAGATGACATGGCACCCCAAACCATCACTGACTGTGGAAACTTTACCCTGGACTTCAAGCAACGTGTCAATGTTAATGTCAATGTCAAGTTTATTTGTATAGCACTACTAACCACAACACCAGTTGACCAGTGTGCTTCACATCAAATACAAAAGATACAAAAACCGAGAGAATAAAAGACACCATACAAATACATTTCATCCTAGGCCATATGCTAAATCAAAAAGATAGGTTTTTAGCCTCGATTTAAAAACAGACAAGGAAGGAGCTAATCTAATATTAAAAGGTAACGCATTCCACAATTTTGGAGCAGCAACTGAAAACGCGCGGTCACCCCTACTTTTCAACTTTGATTTCGGTCTACATAGAAGTCTCTGATTTGACGACCGGAGAGACATAACTTGATGATGTTCTGCCAGTAGTTCCGAAAGGTAAGGGGGGGGGGGGGGCAAACCATTTAATGATTTGAAAACCAGAAGAAGAATTTTTAAATCGACCCGGTATCGTACAGGCAACCAGTGCAAATGACGTAGCACTGGAGTAATATGGTCCCATTTTCTAGTACCTGTTAAAAGTCTTGCCGCCCCATTTTGTACTATCTGTAACCAGGATAGAGCTGATTGGCTGATCCCATAATACAGTGAGTTACAGTAGTCTAGCCTCGATGTTAAGAATGCATGAATTAGTCTTTCAAAATTATTAAAAGATAAAATTGGCTTTACTCTGGCTAAAAGACGGACCTGGAAAAAACAGGATTTGACCACTAAGCTTATCTGCTTGTCAAATTTCGGACCATCATCAAAAACAACACCCAAGTTCTTTACCCAAGATTTTGCGGAAAGAGTTAAATTACCTAGGGTTATTTGACTAAGAGAATTTGATGAGCCAAACACTATAATTTCAGTTTTATTTTCATTAAAATTTAAAACAATTAGAGATAACCAAGCTTTCACATCAGATAGGCAGCACCTAATTTTTTCCGGTCCATCACAATTTGGTTTTAGGGGTAAGTAAACTTGAGTGTCGTCCGCATAACAGTGGAACGACAACCCATGTTTTCTGAAAATAGAGCCTAATGGAAGCATATATAGTGAAAAAAGAATTGGAGCTAAAATGGATCCCTGCGGGACACCACAAGACAAAAAAGCAGCCTTTGACGAATATTCCCCAATATTAACACTAAACTTCCTATTTGACAAAAACGACCTAAACCACTCTAGGGCAGGTCCTTTGATTCCCACCCAAGGCTCCAAACGAGCAAGAAGAATCAAATGATCTACCGTATCAAAGGCCGCACTCAGATCTAGCAATATCAGTACAGCAGAAACACCAGAGTCGGCAGCTATTAGCACATCGTTTAAAACTTTCAAGAGTGCAGTCTCTGTCGAGTGATATTTTTTAAAACCCGATTGAAAGAGCTCAAATACCTTATTTTCATCCAGGAACCTCTGCAATTGTTTCAACACTATCTTCTCTAAAATCTTAGAAATAAAAGGCAAATTTGAAACAGGTCTAAAATTGGCCATAACATGTAAGTCTAGGTTTGGTTTCTTTAACAGCTGCCGAACTATAGCATGTTTCAAAGCTTCTGGTACCATAGAGGTTTCCAGACATCGATTTATAATGTTTAGAAGGTAAGGCCCCACAGCATCAAAGACTTTTTTCAACAGAAAAGAAGGGATGGCATCCATAGAGGAGGTCGACGGCTTTAACTGACCCACTATTTCTTGCAGATGGGAGAGAGAAATAGGTTCAAATTGCTTAAGCTCCGCAGAACAAGCCATCGAGATAGAAGGGTCAAAAGAAGGACAGGATATCCCCGATCTAATGTCATTGATCTTATTCACAAAAAATGTAAGAAAGTCATCACACAAGGTCCTTGAAACAGCAGGATACTCATAAACAGGTGGATTAATAACAGAGTTAAAAACAGTAAAAAGAGTTCTTGGTCTATGATAATTTCTATTAATGAGTTTTGTAAAATAATCAGATCTTGCTGCTCTCAAAGCCTTTTGGTATTTTAGCAGTGAATCACTTAGTATTTCAAAGGAGACATGAAGCTTATCCTTCTTCCATCTACGCTCTGCTTTTCTGCAGGACTGTCTCAAGGAGCGTATGTTATCGTCAACCCACAGGTCAACTCTTGGCTTAGATTTTAGTGTCTTTACGGGAGCTACTATGTTTAGCACATTCACACATGTAGTATTAAACTCATACAAAAGCTCCTCTGCACTTAATTCATACTGGTTTGTATCCAAAATGTGCATAGTATCACAAAATGCTGATGAGAAAATTCAACGTGGATTCTGTGCCTCTCCTCTCTTCCTCCAGACTCTGGGACCTTGATTTCCAAAGGAAATGCAAAATTTACTTTCATCAGAGAACATAACTTTGGACCACTCAGCAGCAGTCCAGTCCTTTTTGTCTTTAGACGCTTCTGACGCCGTGTCTTGTTCAAGAGTGGCTTGACACAAGGAGTGCGACAGCTGAAACCCATGTCTTGCATACGTCTGTGTGTGGTGGTTCTTGAAGCACTGACTCCAGCTGCAGTCCACTCTTTGTGAATCTTCCCCACATTTTTGAATGGGTTTTGTTTCACAATCCTCTCCAGGGTGCGGTTATCCCTATTGCTTGTACACTTTTCTCTACCACATCTTTTACTTCCCTTCACCTCTCTATTAATGTGCTTGGACACAGAGCACTGTGAACAGCCAGCGTCTGCGACGTTCATCTGTTATTAATAGGACAACTTAGTTTGAATAAACGAGCAGACACTGATTAGCTACTTGCTCTACGTTTATTTAAAATTAACAGCAAGACGAAGTGAATGTGCTTTCCATTAAATGAATCACACACAGTAAACAAATCCTTAACAAACAAAAAAAACTTTGCAATGAATGTGCTTTGTTTTAAATAAATCACACACAGTAAACAAAACCTTAACAAAAAAAACTTTGCAATGAACTGCAATTTAGACGCGCAAACTGGGTGCCGGTGCGGTGACGTACATGCTCGGGCAGATTCGGCTTGAAGTCGTTCATCCTCGGATGCGGTGCCGCGCGCGCCGTTACAAAAAAGAAACGGACGTGTCGAGTATAAACAAGGCTTTACTCCGTGTCAGCGCGCGATCTGATCGGTAAAGGGGCACACACAGACCTCTCCAGAATCATCTCCTGCAGCAGCCTCTGAAGCACCACTAACTCCGCCTCCGTTTCCCTCGTAAGCTGATATTAGTATTTAAACATTCTCTATGATCAAAAATGTTTGTAAAAAATATTTTAATAACACGGTTTTGGCGGTTATAGAGTTCTAATGACGGTGTTCAACTATAACCGTCGGTCTCACGGTTATATAATAACCGTCACACCCCTAATTGGTCTTAAGTAATATTCTAATTTTCGGAGATACTGAATTTGGGATTTTCATTAGTTGTCAGTTTTAATCATAACAATTAAATGAAATAAACATTTGAAATATATCAGTCTGTGTGTAATGAATGAATATAATATCCATATTTCACTTTTTGAATGGAATTACTGAAATAAATCAACTTTTTGATGATATTTTAATTATACGACCAGCACCTATATACTGCTTTGGATGCGCCTGGCTTAGTGAACACTGTACATTATTCGGTTCCGGCTGTAGTAGAGCCCGTGCAGCAGGGCAATTGAGTGACTATTAGACGGCGTTCTAGTCGCGGGACAAAACACCGCTCTTCCATTCTGACATTAAACAGATTCTCCCCTCTGAAACACCCACTGAGAATCCAGTTGAATATGCCCTAGTTATTGGTGATTCTATTACACGGAACGTGAAAATAGAGACACCAGCCACCATAGTCACATGTTTGCCGGGAGCCGGAGCGCCTCACATCAAAGCAAATTTAAAAGTGCTGGCTAATGCTAATCGTAAATTCTCTTAGATTATTAATCACGACGGCACTAATGATGTTCGACTTCGCTAGTCGGAGATCACTAAAATGAATGTTAAAGAGGTGTGTGAAATCGCAAGTACGATGTCAGGCACTGTAATTTGCTCTGGCCCCCTTCCTGTTCGAAGTAGTGATGAGATAGTTAGCAGATTATCTATATATCTTATATATCAGGGGAACTGGAGGATTTTACAGCTGACAGTTCAATTCCTACCAAATCACTGAACACAATCTGTATTTTCCCTTTAACAGTATAAATGTTTATATACATTCACTATAAATGCATGTATTTGATAATCATTTTCTCATACAAATGTCATAAAAACCGGTTGCTCAGATCACAAATCTACGTTCCTTCAGGACACTGAGAATAAAGATGGATAGTGACAGAGAAGAGAGAAACTCTCGTAGCTCTCCTCAGAAAAACGCTTGTTACACACACACAGTTTGATTGTGTTGGTATTTTCTGGCCAACCAAACGCCCGCAGCGAGTCTCGGCCTGACAGCATCACGGGGGAAGCCTGCAACACCTCAACTCTTGCACCATGGACACACACACTTGCGACTAGGGGTGTAACGATTCATCTACTACATCCATGTATTGATTTATATTCCTATGATCCAACTATATCGATCTGTGCTCAGCAAGTTGGCCTTCCGGACAACATATATCGATCTAACATCGTTTTAAAAGGTGATCAATCGATTTTATCGATACTAGGAAATAACGCATTGGATTTAAGCACGTCAGACTTTATATGGATGTTTTTTCTTAGCACTTTTAATGATATAGGCGTTAAACGTTACTCGATTCAGTCTGCCTATCTGTGACGTCATCGCCACGCAACAGCAGCGCAAAGACAACAAAACACAGCATGGCGGATGCAGAGGAGAAGCCGACGAGCGAGAAATGATCAAGCCACCATTGCGGTCCAGTGTTCGGAAACACTTTGGATTTTGCAAAGACGGAGATGTTGTAAATAAGTCTCTCGCTGTTTGTAGGATACGTAAAGGTCAAGTAAAGTACAACGGCAACACAACAAATCTCTCCAACCACTTACTAAGGCGCCATGGGATTTCATTATTTTTAAGTTGAAATACAACGTGGTTGCACTTTATTTGATATTAATATTGTAATATTTTTATGTTGAAAGACAAAAGCAGAAGTAGCAGGTAAACCTACTGTTAAAAATGTTGGTTGCACTTACTGTACTTTAACACTCTGAGGTCGGCTATCGCGCCGGCGCGATAGTCTCGCTTTTTTTCTTAGTGCAAAAGAGACTCAAAATACTCTGTTGATTTTGATCTTACGTGTTAGTGTTATACATCATTCGATCCTGTTAAGTTTCTATTTTTTTGTGTATACTCACAATATAAACAAATTATTGTGCTTTTAGTCAAATAAAGAAAAATAAACATGATGCTAGTTTTGCCTTCTCTCTGTCAGTGAAGTCCATTCTGAAACGCGTCCAAAAATTAACTGTAATTCCGCGAATACTTGTCATACAGGCACGAGTGTTTTTCCATAATGAAGCTTGAACTCTCTTCTTTTAAATGAATTAATTTATATAAAAAAACTAATATTCTCAGTTTATGTAATCTGTATGAAAAGAGAGAGATGTCAGTCTTTTTCTTTCCAGCTCATTATACCTGATTACGCGTTAATGTGCCACGCCCACGGAGAGCGCGCGGTATTCAAATGCAAATGATCTAAGGCAAGCCATTCAAACATGCCAACGCCCACCAGCTGGATTATAAAACACATCATGTTTAGGAAGTATCTTGCTACCGCTGTGTACACAGCGTATACCTACGCTGTGAGGAATAATACTATCTAATAACCCTGGAAAATGTACCAGAAGTGCTGGTAGTTTCATTTCGAGGACCAACGGATCCAGCTGATGTAGTAAGTCATTTATTCTTAAGTGCTGTGTTATAATCGCGATTTTTAATAGTGTCTGTGAACCGCAAAAAGACTGTTTAAATATGAATTGCGTGTCTGTGTGTAGGCTAAATGATGAATGAACGGCACAGGCGCGCGCGCTTTGTTTACTTCAGTTATACAGCGCGTGTCTGTGCCGTTCATTCACTCTCGCACCTACATTAGTAAACGTTATTTTTACATGGACACATCCACACTATATTGCTATAGCCTACTAAGATGAGTAAAAATAGACTGAAATATGTTGAAATAAAATGTCTGTATAAGCAACAAACTGCAAATTCACATGTATATGCTAATATATCATACACAATATGTTACAGAGTAAATATGAATGTTTAGACAAGATTTCATGATTGGTTTTGGATAGATTATAAAGTTTTGACTGTAAAAAAAGACTAATGTCACATTAAATAGGTAAGCTTTTGTTCGCCAATTTCTGCTCATATGTTAAATATGCTATAGTATGGGATGTTTTGTCAAAAATAAAGTAGGTATATTGAATTATCAACTAAGATGTTATTATAGTGTTTGTTCCAATTTTCAAACTAATGAATCCTTACCTTTTTTAATACGTATGATAAAATGTATACTTTTTACAAAGAAAGAATACACTTGAAATATTGTTAAAATTGTAATTGTTGTTGTAATTGTAACCTATTTGTAATTGGTTACAATTTCTAATTGTAAAATATATATATATATATATATATATATATATATATATATATATATATATATATATATATATATATATATATATATATATATATAATTTCTTTTGTCCGAGGTCGCATTCTTTGGTACCCAATGACACTCCTGTGTGAAAGGGCTAATTAATATGCAGCTCATTATGTATGTGGCACATTATCCGGCCTTTGTCTTCTCAGGTGTGAACACGCCTCCACGCATATTGCCTTTCCAAACAAAAGGTGTCTTATAAAATTTAAATCAATGTATTGTTTTGTGTAAATGATTAGGCAGGATGATTTTCAGATCATTTTGAAGAAAAAACTCTAGGTGACAACATCCATTAGTCAAAAGTCTTGTGGACACATATTTAGTATGTGTTTTGTGGCCTTATTTCAGACACTTTAAGTTTTAGTTTTTTCAATAACCACACATAAACAATATTCTCTCAAAAATACAATCATGTACATACATCTTGCTCACATATTATGGTAGCCCCGTTTGTGCTAAATAGAGTGCAATTACACCTTAGCAATTAATATGTTTATAAGCAACTGAAAAAAGCACAAATGTCAGGGCATGTCAAAACATCTCAAGGACCCCAAAAACACCTTAGACCTCAGAGGGTTAAATGATTGTGTGTGTTATAGGGTTAAATGATTTTGTGTTTTATAGGGTTAAATGATTTTGTGTTTTATAGGGTTAAATGATTGTGAGTTTTACATGGTTAAATGATTGTGTGTGTAATAGGGTTAAATGTTTGTGAGTTTTATAGGGTTAAATGATTGTGTGTGTTACAGGGTTAACCCTCTGGGTCGGCGGTATCGCCGGCGATACCAGCTCACTTTTTTCCTTATCAGTGCAAAAGAGACTCAAATTACTCTGTTGATTTTGATCTTACATATAAGTGCTGTACATCATTACATCCTGTTAAGTGTCTATTTTTTTTGTGGGTACTCACAATAAAAACAAAGTGTTGTGGTTTTCGTCAAATAAAGAAAAATAAACATGATGCGCGTTTTACCTTCTCTCGTCAGTGAGGTCCATTCTGAAACGTGTCCGAAAAATGAACTGTAACTCTGTCAAGACTTGTCACAGAGATACGAGAGATTTCTCTTTATGAAGCTGAAATTCTCTTCTTTTAAATGAAGTAATTTATATAAAAAAACAAATATTCTCAGTTTATGTAATCTGTATGAAAAGAGAGAGATGTCAGTATTTTTCTTTCCAGCTCCTTATACCTCATTACGCGTTAATGTGCCACGCCCACGGATAGCGCGCGGTATTCAAACGCAAATGATCTAAGACAAGCCATGCAAACATGCCAACGCCCACCAGCTGGATTATAAAACACATCGTGTTTAGTAAGTTTCTTACTACCGCTGTGAACACAGCGTATCCCTACCCTGTGAGGAATAATACTATCTAATAACCCTGTAAAAAGTGCTGGTAGTTTCATTTCGAGGAGCAACGGATCCAGCTGATGTAGTAAGTCATTTATTCTTAAGTGCTTTGTTCTAATCACGATATTGGATGGTGTCTGTAAACCGCAAAAAGACTGTTTAAATATGAATTGCGTGTCTGTGTGTAGGCTAAATGATGAATGAACTGCACAGGCGCGCGCGCTATGTTTACTTCAGTTATACAGCGCGTGTCTGTGCCGTTCATTCACTCTCGCATCTACATTAGTAAACATGTTATTAAATTTACATGAACACATCCAAACTATATTGCTATAGCCTACTAAGATGAGTAAAAATAGACTGAAATATGTTGAAATAAAATGTCTGTATGAGCAACAAACTGCAAATTAACATTATGCTAATATATCATACACAATATGTTACAGACTAAATATGAATGTTTAGAAAAGATTTTGTGATTAGTTTTGGATAGATTATAAAGTTTTGACTGTAAAAAAAGACTCCTGTAGTAAGTTTTTTTTCATTCTCAAGTGAATCGTGTTTCTGTGTGTGAATGAATGAACGGCAGAGATGCGCTGTTTACCACAACTCGCAAAAAGACAGTTTAAATTTGAATCGCATTTCTGTGTGTGAATGAATGATCCGCTTTTAGCAAACTATATTGCTATACTGAGATGAGTAAAAATCGACTGAAATATGTTGAAATAAAATGTATTTGTATAAGCAATGTATTAAACTGCAAATTAACATTTATATTTCTTATATAAACGAAAGACCTATGTTACAGACATATGAAAGACAACATTTCGTTTTCTAGTTTTGGATAGATTATACATTTTTCCTCTAAAATATTTGCCACCTCAAATAAGCTTTTGTTTGCCAATTTTTGCTCATATGTTAAATAGCCTATAGTATGTTTTATCAAAAATAAAGTAATCAAATAATATGTTATTATGTGTTTGTTCCAATGTAGCCTAGGCTATATCCAAAGTAATGAATCCTTAACTTTGAAATATGTATGATAAAATGTATACTTTAGTTTTTACAAAGAAAGATTGCACTTGAATTGTTGTTGTAATTGTAACATTTTTAATAAAAAAAAATATTTACAAGGTAGATGTAAACAAACTATTAAAAGGTAAATATAAGCCTTTTCTTTAAATAATTTTTATTGAGTTTTATTAGTGACAAATTTGGGGAGAGGATACATATTCCAAAACTGAAAATACAGTATGAGAATTAACTGCACAATTACTAGACATGGAAAAATA
Organism: Gila robusta; assembly: GCA_030770095.1. Taxonomy (NCBI): domain Eukaryota; kingdom Metazoa; phylum Chordata; class Actinopteri; order Cypriniformes; family Leuciscidae; genus Gila; species Gila robusta. Next base: position 38,549 of record JAVALU010002287.1, on the reverse strand, counting down.
TATAAAAAAATTAGATGCTTCCAACTGTGAACCAATTTGGTAGAATATGTATATATATATATATATATATATAATATATATATATATATATATACACACACACATATATATTGCTCTTGCATTCTTTCTTGTGGCTCAGTGACACACCTGAATGAATGGCTCATTCAGTATGCGGCCCCCATTGTCTCCTCAGGTGTGAACCACTAAATATGCATGATGGTGTTGAAATCGTTGACGCCCCTTGCGCATATTGCCTTTCCAAACAAAAAGTGTCTTACAAAATTTAAATCAATGTATTGTTTTATGTGAATGATTAGGCAGGATGATTTTCACATCATTTTGAAGAAAAAACTCTAGGCAACGACATCCATTAGTCAAAAGTCTTGTGGACACATATTTAGCATGTGTTTTGTGGCCTTATTTCAGAAACTTTTTTTTTTTTTTCAATAACCATGCATAAACAATATTCCCTCAAAAATACAAACATGTACATACATGTTGCTCACATATTATGGTAGCCCTGTTTGTGCTAAATAGAGTGTAATTACACCTTTGCCATTAATATGTTTATAAGCAACTGAAAAAAGCACAAATGTCAGGGCATGTCAGAACATCTCAAGGACCCCAAAAATCCCTTAGACCCCACAGGGTTAAATGATTGTGTGTGTTATGGGGTTAAATGATTGTGTGTGTTATAGGGTTAAATGATTGTGTGTAATAGGGTTAAATGATTGTGAGTTTTATAGGGTTAAATGATTGAGTTTTATAGGGTTAAATGATTGTGAGTTTTATAGGGTTAAGTGATTGTGTGTGTTATAGGGTTAAACACACCTCACACACTCTCTGACAGCCCACCACTGAGTAAATCAGCTTTTGATAGAAACCTGGCACTTAAAATAACACATTTAACAATGACATTGTCGATTACATTGTTTCTCCACTAGGTGGCGACAAGTGACTGTTAAAAAAGGTATTTGTAATTTAATTATTTATTCCAGAGAATGAAGCACTGTATGATGCTTCTGAAATTAAACTCAGAAAGATGTGATGAATTGTTTTTGTATTTTGTAAATATGACTCATCTTATACATCATGTGCAATCTGTATAAGTGTATGACTTTTCCCCATAGTCTAGAGTTAAGAAAAATAAAAAATAAAGTGCTGTATTAAAGCACTTAATGACATTTTCTGATTTTCCGTAAACTAATCTAAAGTGAGAGCTATTTATGGTTAATAAGTTGTTAACACAGCATTATATAGAGCTTATATACAATACATTAACTATAAACGAATAGTAAATGATTTATAAGCTCTTTGTTACTGTATACTTGTGATAAAGTGTTACCATTATTTCAAACTGGTCGCATTGTGTAATTTTTCCTTTTTTATGTGAAGATGTGATTCTTCTTTTTCAAAAATAACCCATAATAATCAAAGTAAAGATGAATTTGACTGATAGCATTATTATAATTTTTTCAATATTTCCATAGATATGGTGATATATTGTTATTGTGTGATATTTTGGCCATGATAATCATGTAGTGATAAATCTGATTATAATTATAATATATAATGTGTGCACAAACACATTTTGAGGCAATGCTCACGCTTTTGCAAGGGTCTGTTTGCACGAGCATTACAAGGCAAGTTGATTTACACCAAACATTTGTGCTTTAAAAACCCTCTTCACTGTAACCAGTATCTACATATTAATACTTATTCACTCAGAGTCTTTATGGTAGAGATGATCTTACCACAGTTTTTCCAGTTTACAGTGAGGATTCGCCAGTAGATCAAAAAGCTGCTTGATTCCTGAGTCTCCTAGTTTATTCACAGACAGATTCAGTTCTCTCAGGTGTGAGGGGTTTGATCTCAGAGCTGAAGCCAGAGCAACACAACCTTCATCTGTGACACCACAATCCCACAACCTGTAGAGAACAATGACACACATTAAGTCTATATCCAGAGATAAACATAACAATAAAATAACAACATAATGCTGTCAATATGAAATATATAAATAACATCAGTTAGGATTAGGGGATTGAATACACAGTTTTACAGTATAAAAATCATTATTTCTATGGAAAGTCCCCATAAAACATGGAAACCCAACATGTGTGCGACTGAGTGAGTGAGTGTGAATGTGAGTGTGTGTATGTGTGTGTGCGTGTGTGTGTGCTTAGTATATTTGTAAACATTTTAAGGAATGTGTGTGTGTGTGTGTGTGTGTGTGTGTGTGATTGTTAGGGCTGGGAGAAAAAAACGATTCACCTTTCGCAATTTTTTTGTTTAAAGGTGCCATGTGTAAGAATTGAGGTAAAAATATCCCAAAAATGAGCTACACGCATCAAAAGAATGAGAAGAAATAAGGGCGATGATGTCATTAAAAAAATGACAAGTTATAGTGCTGCAGAGATATCAACCTGAATTAGCATGCTAAATTAGTAGCCACGGCCCGACAGGTGTCGTAATACCAGTTTCGGCCATGGGAGGCGGTATGCGGGCAACATAACTACCAGCCAAACTGCAATACACGAATAACTCGCACGGCTTGTGGGCGTACTTGAACCTGATGTGTTTGATAGTTAGCTCTACCCACAGATCCGTTCCGGTTTTCACCTGTTATCTACCAGAGCCCGTCTCTACCAAGCTGATGATAAAATGTAACATTAGCTAATTATATTATGTTTATTAAATTGCTTTCCTGAGGTAAATCTGACATATTTGTTCTCCAGCTATGTTATTGACCTCTGCACGCTGATTAAAAAAAATGATTGGTCGATATTATGTACGTGGAATACATTTTGGTAAGTTGTAGCCTACTGTATCTTTCAACAGTGTTCGTGTTTTTTTTACTATTAGCTAGTAGAGATGATCGGTTCACGTGTGCTAGGGATCTGTCGTGTAACATTTACAAGCGCCAAAACGGTATTTATTGTTTGAATTGCGTAATAAAATTGACAGAATCTGAGAGCTGAGATTTTTTTATATCATAAGTAACCTGCTTTGTCTAGTCTGTCGGTCTCCGTGTCCTCTTTGCTTTGTGATTTTTCTGTGCATGACATAATTGATGTGTGGCGTGACTGAGAGCGTGTGAAAAGTGTCAATTGCGTGTGTCTCACGGTAAATTCGTGAGAGTTGGCAGCTCTGAATGGTGCTAGCTTGGTCAACATCAGCGAATGCTGTCTGTCAAATTAATGTAATTCAAACTAACAATAAAAATGTAATATGAACAAAACGAATATGAACATGTTCACTGGTAAAGGTGAAGGGGAGTAGCTTGAAGATGTCATACTTAAAAATCACTTGACATCAACCAATGTTCCTCTGGAGTCAAAACGTCCTCTATTAGGAGTTGGCTCGGCTTCGGCTATGGCTCTAGGGTTGTTGTGAAGGTAGGGGTGGAGCATAGAGACTATGCCGTTTCTCGTTTGTTACTCTAGAGTAGACCAACTCACTTTCTGGAGGTATACTGCCCCCATCTGGTATGGAATGTGGAGTATGAATTGATTTTTTGGCGGACATGACACAAGGCACCTTTAAGATTTTAAAATATATTTTTTTATTCCAGTATCGATATTGATTCAAATTAAATAGCTTTATTTTTGTCCTTGCTTATAGCCGAGGTTGACAGAAGTTAGCCACACTTGTTCAACAGAGGATGAACGTGTCGTTATCTATGAGTGTCGTAATATCCATTTCAAGTGGAGCGTGGAAACCAAAACACACCACCGTACGTAGTGGACCATCCAGCTACGTCATCGTGCTACAGGCTGCAGCGAGGGGTGTCTCAAAATAACGCATTTATTGATTACATTGTTTCTCCACTAGGTGGCGACAAGTGACTTAAAAAATGTATTTGTTATTGAATTATTTATTCAAGAGAATGTAGTACTGTATGATGCTTCTGAAATAAAACTCAGAAAGATGTGATTAATTGTTTTTGTATATATGACTCATCTTATACATAATATACAGTCTGTATTAGGGCTGAAGGATTTTTGAAAATAATCTAATTGCAATTTTTTTCACCAATATTGCAATTGCGATTCGATATGCAATTATTTTTTAAGCTTCTGTATGAAACGGTTCTTTCCTGGAAGCCAGACCTCTGTTATGATGACATGAGGTGATGCATGAATTGATGAATGACATTTTTATTTAACTACTTCACTCAATAGTATATTTGAACTTCCAATCTTGTAAACTGATTGATTGATTCTGATTCTGATTCTGATTCTGATAAGAACATAAATATAAATTTTAAAAAAATCTGTGGCTTTACCAATTTACCACACTCAGTTTTTCAGATAATTCACTCAGAGTCTTTATAGTAGAGATGATCTTACCACAGTCTCTCCAGTTTACAGTGAGGATTCGCCAGTAGATCAGAAAGCTGCTTCACTCCTGAGTCTCCTAGTTTATTCACAGACAGATCCAGATCTCTCAGGTGTGAGTGGTTTGATCTCAGAGCTGAAGCCAGAGCAACACAACCTTCATCTGTGACACCACAATCACTCAACCTGTAGAGAACAATGACACACATTAAGCCTATATTCAGAGATAAACATAATAATAAAATAACAACATAATGCTGTCAATATGAAATATATAAATATATAAAATACTCATTAGTTCACATTGGTAAAATACTTCAGTTAGGATTAGGGGATTGAATACACAGTTTTACAGTATAAAAATCATTATTTCTGTTGAGTTGAATCTCAGGAGTGATAATCAAAGAACTACACTTCCCAGAGTGCACCACCAGCAGCAGCAAACCGGCTGCTTGTCACCCGATTGTCATTGTCACTGATTTGGAGCACCTGAAAAAGCATGGAGGTTTTCAGTCAGTCGAAAAAACAAACTTCAGAGAGAAGAGGCTCCAAGTCACTCATAGGTTCATTCCAAAGACGCCAATGGTCTGTAACATGTTTTATTTACTTTCATGGTGTTTAAAATCGCTGCTTAATATGTTCGAGCTATGTTTAACTGCTGTGTAGATGTTTAAGTAAGACATTGCAGCATTGCCTTCGTTTATTTTGTGTTTGTGCTAAAATAATATTAGATTTTGAGTTTGTAAAAATGAACAGTATAAGATGCAAAAGGATGGTATAAAGTTAAAAATGGTAACTACAAACAAATTTGGAAGATTCATGAAATCACATTTTTCTTTTTTCCATGTAAAAGGCTTAAGTGGTTAATTCATTTAAAATGCATTAAAAATGTTGAATTAAAATGTTTAAATAAAATTGTAACTTTTGTTCTCTGTATTTAAAGGTTTACAACCTAATTTGCTGAACAGAACAATCAACTGACAAAGCAAAAATAAAAGTGATTGAGTCGGAAATTTTGAGTTGTCCTTGTGACCTTTGGAAGTTGAACTGGAGTAGGACTTGACAGTTGTAAACCACGTGGAGCGGCCTGGCCCTGAGGATAAACGGCTTCAGGTCCAGAAATAAGCTGTTGACGCAGAGAAAGTCAAGATGGCAGAAGATGTCCTGGGGAAGTCGGTCCAGCAGCTCAAAAAGGAGAGGACCACTGCAAAAAGCAGCTTCACCAGACAAGCCAACTTTATTTCAAGAGGAGCAAGCGGCATGCTTCAAATGGAGTTAAAGGAGGAATTCACAAAGCTTTCAGACTGTTTCAGAAAGATGCTCGATGCCAACGATGACTATAGGATTGGACTGGAGGCTGACATTAAGACTGAGGATGAGGAAGCAAGTCTTGATAAACAGCAAGAGGCCGACATTGACAGATCTGTAAATGAAGGTGAGACAAAGTTGGTAGAAATAAGAGACCTTGTTCAAACAAACCTGTGGTCGAGGTATGGAAGGAGTGAACTTCTTGAGGGAATCCTGGAAGCAGAGAAAGCCAATGATAAAGCAGCTGATGTACCTGTGGAAAGTGCCAATTTAGAGGGCTATGAAGTGCACCTCGCTCTCTTGGACAAGAGAATAAAAGAGGCCATCTCAGCAATGTCAACATGGGAGAGATGGATCCCTGTCGAATTGAAGGAAGAATTAGATGGAAGAGTCAAGGACGTAAAAGCATCCTACTACAGGCTTGATTTAAGGAAGGCTGAATTTGCCACTGCACGGACGATCAATGGGCAAGGCACAGGAGAGAGACTACCCCAACCGGGAACATCCACACCAATAGTGAGAATCAAGCCAACCTCTCTACCTATCTTCAATGGAAGCAAGAGAGAATATCACAGATGGAGGAAAGACTGGGAAAGCCTGCAAAAGCAGGGAGAGCCATCCGGTTCAACTGAAGTTAAAAAAATGCAACTCTTGGAGAGTGTGGATGACAAAATCTCAAAAGACCTCAAACTTTCAACCTACACCACTGCCAATGACATGTTCAGAGTCCTGGAAAACAGATATGGAAATAAGTCAACCATCACAGTGGAAATCCTTGAAGAGCTTGAGAAGATGCCACATGTGAAAGGGAACCAGCCAAGAAAGGTAATTGACCTCATACAGTCAGTAGAGAAGGCCCTAGCAGATCTCACAGAGTTAGGAAACTCTGGAGCCATAAATAACCCACTGGTAATTAAAACCATTGAAAGCAAGTTGTCTGACTTTATTAAAAGAGATTGGGTGATGTTCATGGTTGAGCCCAGAAACAATGTCACACCAGACAACCACTTTATCATGCTCTTGAAGTTCCTGAAAAGCCAAGAAGAGATACTAGAGAGACTTGAACAGCTCAGAACTGTGGAGAAGGTGGAAAGATCAGATCGCTCAGAAAATAGGTATGACAGAAAGATTGCCTCAACAAAAAACAAAAAGAAAGAAGAGCTTGATGAGGTATGTGGTGTCTGTGGTGATAGTGGGCACAGCAACAAAATTTTCTTTTGTAGAAAGTTCAAAAGACTTAAGCTACCTGAAAAGAAAGCTGTATTGAGAAAGCTGGGAGCATGCAGAAAATGTCTCGGATGCCATGATGGAGATGGTTACTGCAGAGACATTTTCCTATGCAGAAATAAAGACTGTAAAAGGGAAGGTGGTGCCCCAGACCACCATTTTTTCCTCTGCCCAAAAGAAGTAAAAGAGGGGAAGAGAGAAAGAGTGGAAAAGACTGCAAAGGTGAAAGCAAACTAACGGAAGAACAGGAGGAAATCTTGTCTGAACTCTCCCCAGAAATGGCAGATCGATGCAGAAAGGCTTTCACCAACACCAACAAAACCGCAGTGACACTAGATGCTTCAGGCCAGTCTGAGCTACTGCAGAGGAATGGGCTCTCTGAGCTTCCTGTCATCATGATGCTGATGCAAGTCACTGCAAATGCAGGGCAGAAGATTGGAACTTTAATTGACCTTGCTTCAGACACAAACTACATTACCCACAAGGCTGCTGAAAGACTGAGGTTAAGACATGAGAAGATAACTTTAGTTGTGCATGGGGTTGGTGGTATGACCATGGAGGTGAACACACAAAGGTATCTCCTCAAAGTCAGAGTCAAGACAGCTAAAGGAACGGAGAGAGCTCATGAAATGGTCTGCTACGGCTTGGACGAAATCGCCAGAGTGCATCAAGTAATTGAACTTGAGAAGTTGAGAAAATTCTTCCCAGAAGTCAAACTTAAAGAATTGGAAAGGCCAGAAGAGGTTGAACTTCTCATTAGCCACCGAGAGGGAAGACTCGCTCATCAGAGGGTAAAAATCATCGGAGACCTCGTCTTGTGGGAGGGTCCATTGGGGAAGACAGTGGGTGGAGCACATCCCGACTTATTTGAAGAAGTGGAGGTTGCAGTATATGAGTCCAAAACACACTTCGCTCGTTCCATGAGGACAGCAGCAGTTAAATATCAAGAAATCACAAGTCCAACGACGGACACAGCCCAGCTACAGCAGGAGGATGTGGCTCAGACCAAATTTACAGCTGCCAGTAACCGTGAGTTCCTTGAGTGGTGGCACTGGGACAGCATCGGGGCTGCATGTGAGCCAAGATGTGGAGGATGCCGATGTGGAAACTGTCCACCAGGAGGAAAAGAAATGACCCTGGCAGAAGAGAGGGAGCTGGAGATTATTAAAGGAGGCCTCACCTACAAGAAGGGGGATGCTCACACAACAGCTCCACATTGGGATGCAAAGTATCCTTGGACGGTAGATCCAGCTTCTCTCTCAAACAACAAAGGTGCAGTCGAGGCTTGTTTCTTAACCCTCTGGGGTCGAGAAACGCGCCGGCGCGTTTTGCTGTTTTTTTTCCACATAGCAGCAACATAGACTTAAAATACTCCGTCATTTTTGGTCATATAAATAAAATCAATACATGATTATAAACTATAGAGGGTCTTCTTTTTTTTGTGTACACTCACATTAACATCAAAACCGTGTGCTTTTGTAAAATGAAGAAAATAAACAGGGTGTGCTTTCTGCCTCTCTGTCTCCGTTAATTTTTTTTCTGGTGCACGTCTCTAAACTTAAACAAAGCTCAGCGAATACTATTCACACAAGCACGAGCAATATATCTTTATAATCATTTAAGTTTGTACTTTTAAAATATCTAATTCAAAACTAAAATAAATATTCTCTGTTTATGTAATCTATTAAAAAAGAGAGGTGTCAGCCGATCTCATTATCGTTCTCTTAGCTCATTATTCTGCTAATCTGACACGCCCACGGAGAGCACGCGGTATTCAAACGCAAATGCTCTGAAGCAACACATGCAAAGTGTCAACACCCCTCATAAACGCGATAACACAACAAATGTAATCATCAGATTAATGTACTATTTCTTCTTGCGAGGCTGTGTGAGGAATAATCCTGGGACATTTACCTCAGAACATGTGCTGTTTTTTTTCATTTCGAGGAGCAACGGATCCATCTGATAAGTACGTTTTTTATTATTATTGTCCTAATCGCGATATCATAGTGTATGTAAACCGCAAAAAGACTGTTTAAATATGAATCGCGTCTGTGTGTGAATGAATGAACTGAACAGTTTTTACCAAACTCTATTGCTATACTGAGATGAGTGAAAATCGACTGAAATATGTTGAAATAACGTTAAAATGTCTTTGTATTAGCAACGTATTAAACTGCAAATTAATATTTATGCTCTAATATAGGCTCATAAAAACAACAAACGATATGCCTATGTTACAGACGAAATATGAAAGACAACATTTCGTTGACTGTTTTGGATAGATTATTAACTGTTTACTGTAAACTAGACTACTACCACATTGAATAAGCTTTTGTTGACCAATTTCTGCTCAAATGTTATATATTAGGCTATGTTTGTTTTGTCAAAAATAAAGTCATCAACTAGGATGCTATTATAGTGTTTGTTCCAATGTAGGCTTTATTCAAACTAATGAATCCTTAACTTTGAAATATGTATGATAAAATGTATACTTTAGTTTTTACAAAGAAATATGAAATATCCATCTGAGAAGTAAGTTTTTTTATTATTGTTCTAATCGCGATATCATAGTGTATGTAAACCGCAAAAAGACTGTTTAAATATGAATCGCGTGTGTGAATGAATGAACTGAACAGTTTTTACTAGGGATGGCCCGATACCATTTTTTTTCACACCGATACGAGTACGAGTATTTACATTTGTGTACTTGCCGATACCGAGTACCGATACCGATATTTCTACTGCAAAAGTAACTATAGGCTCCCAGAAAAGAAGACAGAAGACTATTTTAGAACACAGGTTAGAAGACTGTTTTTAATTTCTTCTCTGCTTGTTTTAACAAGTCTAAAAATAAATAATAATGAGTAAAATAATAAATGTATTAACACAAACCACTGTTAATTTAACATAAAAGCAAGCAGGCTACTGCGTGCATGGTCTGGAATGACTGAATGCGCGCAAAGTGCGCTCCCTTAATAGCCTAATTCCTAAAAAGCTGACAGTTCATAGCGATCTCACACATCTCTGATATTATCAATGAAGCTGACTGCACAATGAATCTTTCATAATATCCACACACTGTTATAATTAGAGGATTTGCCAGCATACAGAATTCAGCACTGAACAAAAAAGTTTTGAGCGGTGAGGGGAGTCTATCTTAAATGCTTCTGACTGGCCATTGCGTTCAAGAAATCAACACATATGTCTGTGATTGGCTACATCGCTCAACGCTGCAAACATGTTATGAATAGAAACTCTGGCCTGTAAATCGTTTCTATTTTGTTTTAGCTGTTATTCTTGCTTTTCTGCAACAGATTAATAAAAATCTATTAGTTTTAATATGTTTTATTCATAGATATTTCTAGTTTGCGGGAGTCCCGCGAATCGTTTTATTCTCCCGCAACCCGCACACACAGAGTGAGAGCATTACCGCCCGCGCCCGCGCTCGCACTCGGCCATCAGATCTAGTCCCGCGCCGCACTCTATTGCGTTGGGAGTGCACGTCCCTATGCCTCAGTTCACCTCGACAAAGCACTTGCGGCGGCCAGTTTCGTTTCGCAAAATGTACGTGGTATCGGGGCGTGGTATCGGCGAATTATTATGAGTACGAGTACGAGTATATGAGGACAGTATCGACCCGATCCCCGATGCCAGTATCGGTATCGGGCCATCCCTAGTTTTTACCAAACCCTATTGCTATACTGAGATGAGTGAAAATCGACTGAAATATGTTGAAATAACGTTAAAATGTCTTTGTATTAGCAACGTATTAAACTGCAAATTAATATTTGTATGCCCTAATATAGGCTATCATAAAAACAACAAACAATATGCCTATGTTACAGACGAAATATGAAAGACAACATTTCGTTGACTAGTTTTGGATAGATTATTAACTGTTTACTATAAACTATAGACTACTGCCACATTGAATAAGCTTTTGTTCACCAATTTCTGCTCAAATGTTAAATATATTAGGCTATGTTTGTTTTGTCAAAAATAAAGTCATCAACTAGGATGCTATTATAGTGTTTGTTCCAATGTAGGCTTTATTCAAACTAATGAATCCTTATGTATGATAAGGATTCGTATGTATGATAAAATGTATACTTTAGTTTTTACAAAGAAACATTACACTTGAAATATTGTTATTTTAATTGTTGCTGTAATTGTAACATTTTTAATAAAATAGCAAATGATATATTTACAAGGTAGATGTAAACAAAATCTTAAAAGGTCAATATAAGCCTTCTCTTCAAATTATTTGTATTGTGTTTTATTAGTGACAAATTTGGGGAGAGGATACATATCCAAAACTTTCTGAAAATACAGTATGAGAATTATCTACACTTACTAGAAATGTTCACCTTGGATATTATACAATTTGCAAGCAAAAATACAAGTGGAAAAATACTATTTTTTTCTAGATGTTTCCAACTGTGAACCAATTTTGTAGTATATATACATTTATTTTCTTGTGTCCTTGTATTCTTTCTTGTGGCTCAGTGACACACCTGTGAAAAGCTCATTATGCAGGCTCATTAAGCAGGTCTTTTGTCTTCACAGGTGTGAATCAGACCATTACACATGAGTCACGCCCATTTCGCATATTGCCTTTCCAAACAAAAAGTGTTTTACTAAATTTAAATCAATGTATTGTTTTATGTGAATGATTTGGCAGGATGATTTTCAGATCATTTTGAAGCAAAAATCCTAGGCGAGAACATCCATTAGTCAAAAGTATTGTGGACACATATTTAGTATGTGTTTTGTGGCCTTATTTCAGAGACTTTAAGTTTTAGTTTTTTCAATAACCATGCATAAACAATATTATCTCAAAAATACATACATGTACATACATCTTGCTAACATATTATGGTAGCCCTGTTTGTGCTATATAGAGTGAATTTACACCTTTGCCATTAACATGTTTATAAATAACTGAAAAAAGCACAAATGTTAGAGCATGTCAGAACACCTCCAGGACCCCAAAAACACCTAGGACCCCAGAGGGTTAAGGATGGAAAAGCAACTAAGCAGAGAGCCAGACTGGAAAGTCGCATATGCGACCCAGATCCATGAAATGGTCGAACGAGGCGCAGCCATTAAACTCACCAACAAAATCATGGACGAGTGGAACGGACCAGTGTGGTACGTAAGCCACCTGGTGGCGCCAAACCCTCATTCAGTGACAACACCAGTTCGTATTGTATGGAATAGTAGCCAGAAATACAAAGGCGTGAGTATGAATGATCTTCTTCTGAAGGGACCAGATTTTCTCAACCCTATCAGAGCTGTCCTGCTGAGGTTCAGAGAAGGGACGTATGCATCTCTAGGAGACATCAGAAAGATGTACAACTCTGTATGGTTGGAGGAGCGTGAGATGCATCTTCACAGATTCCTCTGGAGGGACAGCCCAGATGAAGAGATAAGTGAATATGCAGTTACCAGAGTCAACATTGGGGACAGACCTGCTGGTTGCATTGCTCAGTTGGCTATGAGGGAAACAGCACGCCTGCCCAACTTTCTTCACTTGGAGGATGAACGCAGAGTCATTGAAGAGGACAGTTATGTGGATGACCTCTTAACCTCCCGAAATGACCTAAATAAACTTGACAAAATCATAGCAAATGTTGAAGAGATCTTGAAAGCTGGAGGTTTCTTCCTCAAACCATGGGTCCGTTCAGGGCAAAGTGGGAGGCAAGGAATGGAGACTGAGGTTCTAACAGAGACACAATGTAAAACCTTAATTCTTCCAAATCAAATGAGGGACGAAGACAACAAAGCCTTGGGTATCGGCTACCAAATGGATGAAGACAAGCTCTACATGTTAACCTCAGTTAACTTTTCCAAAAGGAAGAAGAAGATGAGAGTTGGAAAAGATCTTCTCAAGGAGGAGGTGAGAACTGAGACACCTAATCCACTGACTAGGAGGGCTCTCTTAAGCCAAGTGGCTGGACTGTACGACCCAATTGGCTTAGTTACACCTGCCAAACAGAAGGGAGCAATTCTTGTTAGAAAAGCATTCCAAGAGGGAGGGGGTGGGAAACTAACCCAAGAAACCTGGGACCAACCTCTCTCAGAAAGCCTCAGAGAAGAAGCCATACAACTTTTTGAAGAATATGTGCAGCTTGGACAGGTGAGATTCAACAGGAGCCTCACACCAGCTGGCTGGGAAGGGAAACCTTGGGGCATCACATTCTCTGATGGAAGTGACAAAACCTATGGAGCTGTGATGTACTTAAGATGGGAGACAAGTCAAGGCACTGTAGTTCGATTCGTTGAATCAAAAGCCAAACGGACACCCCTGGATCAAAAGGGAGAAGCTGTAAAAGCTGAGATCTGTGGTGCTGTTTTTGCAGCCAGGATCAGGAAGTATGTGGAAAAGCATGCACGAATGAAGGTCGAGAGATGGTTCCATCTACTTGACAGTCAAACGGTCTTGGGAGCCATTCAAAGAGTCAGTTATGGGTACAAAACCTTCTTTGCAAATAGAGTGGATGAAATCCAGAAAGCTGGACTGGTGCAAGACTGGTGGTGGATCCGTGGAGATCTAAACATAGCTGACATCATAACAAGAGGGGGCGCTCCTGGAGATTTGAAGGAGGATTCCATATGGCAAAATGGACCAGAGTTCCTGAAGTGGCCAGTGGAAAAATGGCCTATAAAATCAGCTGGAGAGGTTGCAGCTCATGCCAGAGAAAGTGTAAACAAGCTCCAGAGGAAGGCATTCTCAGGTGCATTAACAAGAGCTCAAGCAAGGAGTCAGCAGAAAGAAGACCTACAAGGCACCCAGGAAAGTCCAAAGAGTGAAGCTCAAGAGGGAATACCTGTGGTAAACCCAACTCTTCTTCTAAGAAGGAAGCCCACTGGCTGGGTTAAAGACCTTGTGGAAGTAAGAAGATTCAGTAGCCTGTTCAAACTGGTGAGAGTCGTTGCCTGGGTTTGTCTAGCTGCCAAGCAGTGGCTGAAGAGGAAGTGCCAGGTCCCTGAACAGTCAAAGTGGGAGGTAAAATCACCCAAGCAAGCTGTGCTGACTATCAAAGAACATGAAGATGCGCTCAAAGACCTCTTCCTCGCAGCTCAAAAAGGTACAGTTTTTTCAGACACAACTCTGAACAGACTGGCAGTATACAAAGATGTGAACTCTGGACTGCTAGTTTGTGGAGGCAGAATTCAGACGTTCAATGAAGATAAGACGGCAGTGCCAGTTTTACCATTTGAAGCATGGGTGTCCACACTGCTGGCACAAGAATCCCACAAAGCAAACCACGAGGGAGTGGCAGGAACCCTTCTCCGGATGAGGAAGAAAGCCTGGGTAATAAAAGGCCGTAGACTTGCCAAGAAAATGGTTGACAGCTGTGTGGTCTGACAGGAAAAACAAGGCAAAACAGTGTCAACAAATCATGGCTGACCTGCCTCTAGAGCGAACATGCCCAGCTGCACCTTTTGAATTCACCACCATGGACTTGTTCGGCCCTTATGAAGTGAAAGATGAGGTCAAGAAGAGAACTAGACTCAAAGTATGGGGAATAGTCTTCTGCTGCATGGCTTCCCGAGCCATACACACTGAAGTGGTGAGTGACATGTCATCTGAAGGATTCCTGCTAGCCTATCAAAGGTTCACTTCACTGAGAGGACACCCCAGGAAACTCTGGTCAGACCCTGGCACTAACTTTGTGGGAGCCAGACCTGCACTAAAAAAGCTTCACAAATTCCTAAACCAAATAAACAAATCTGAACTTGAAGACACAGCTGCCAAGCATGGTACAGAATGGTCGTGGAAGATCCACCCTGCAGACTCTCCCCATAGGAATGGTGCAGCAGAGGCAGCTGTCAAAGTAGTGAAGCGGGCGTTGAGCAACCTTGGTGGAGATGGTATTTTTTCACATGGGGAGAATTCCAAACTTTTCTCTTCATGGCAGCCAACCTTGCAAATGAGAGACCCATCGATGCAAGGACTCAAAGCAGAGAAGACTGTGTAGAGTACATCACCCCAAATTCTCTGCTTTTAGGACGTGCCAATGCAAAGGGAGACCTGGAGATTTCCAGTTCAATGGCTACCCTTACAAAAGGCTTAAACATATTCAAGCAGAGGTAAGCAATTTCTGGAAGAAGTGGAGGCAATTGGCTGGACCTAATCTGTTCATAAGAAGCAAATGGCACACCAAAGAGCGAAATGTTGCTGTTGGAGATGTGGTCTGGGTGGCTGATCAAAACGCCCTGAGGGGACAGTACAAGCTGGCTAAAGTCGTCAGTGTAAATGCTGACAGCAAAGGCATTGCAAGAGATGCATTTGTGAAGACTTTTCCCAGTTATCCTGTTCACATCACAAGAGCTAACAGTGAAAGAACTAAGAGGCTTCAAACCAAAATCCCAGCCACAATTCTTCATAGGGATGTCAGACACCTTGTCATTCTACTTCCCACTGAAGAACAAGCAGAGGTGTGAAGGGCTTGTGTGACCTCTCTGGATTTGAAAAAAACCAGGAGCTCAAGTGGGAGGTGTTGAGTTGAATCTCAGGAGTGATAATCAAAGAACTACACTTCCCAGAGTGCACCACCAGCAGCAGCAAACCGGCTGCTTGTCACCTGATTGTCATTGTCACTGATTTGGAGCACCTGAAAAAGCATGGAGGTTCTCAGTCAGTCGAAAAAACAAACTTCAGAGAGAAGAGGCTCCAAGTCACTCATAGGTTCATTCCAAAGACGCCAATGGTCTGTAAAATGTTTTATTTACTTTCATGGTGTTAAAATGCTGCTTAATATGTTCGAGCTATGTTTAACTGCTGTGTAGATGTTTAAGTAAGACATTGCAGCATTGCCTTCGTTTATTTTGTGTTTGTGCTAAAATAATATTAGATTTTGAGTTTGTAAAAATGAACAGTATAAGATGCAAAAGGATGGTATAAAGTTAAAAATGGTAACTACAAACAAATTTGGAAGATTCATGAAATCACATTTTTCTTTTTTCCATGTAAAAGGCTTAAGTGGTTAATTCATTTAAAATGCATTAAAAATGTTGAATTAAAATGTTTAAATAAAATTTTAACTTTTGTTCTCTGTCTTTAAAGGTTTACAACCTAATTTGCTGAACAGAACAATCAACTGACAAAGCAAAAATAAAAGTGATTGAGTCGGAAATTTTGAGTTGTCCTTGTGTCCTTTGGAAGTTGAACTGGAGTAGGACTTGACAATTTCTATGGAAAGTCCCCATAAAACATGGAAACCCAACGTGTGCGCGTGCGCGTGCGTGTGCGTGTGTGTGTGTGTAAAAAATGATTCACCTTTCGCAATTTTTTTGTTAAAGATTTTAAAATATATTTTTTTTATTCCAGTATCGATATTGATTCAAATTAAATAGCTTTATTTTTGTCCTTGCTTATAGCCGAGGTTGACGGAAGTTAGCCACACTTGTTCAACAGAGGATGAAACGTGTCGTTATCTATGAGTGTCGTAATATCCATTTCAAGTGGAGCGTGGAAACCAAAACACACCACCGTACGTATTGGACCATCCAGCTACGTCATCGTGCTACAGGCTGCAGCGAGGGGTGTCTCAAAATAACGCATTTATCGATTACATTGTTTCTCCACTAGGTGGTGACAAGTGACTTAAAAAATTTTATTTGTTATTGAAATATTTGTTCAAGAGAATGTAGTTCTGTATGATGCTTCTGAAATAAAACTCAGAAAGATGTGATGAATTGTTTTTGTATATATGACTCATCTTATACATAATGTACAGTCTGTATTAGGGCTGAATGATTTTTGAAAATAATCTAATTGTGATATTTTTTTCACCAACATTGCAATTGCGATTCAATATGCGATTATTTTTTAAGCTCTTTGTCTTCTGTATGAAACGGTTCTTTCCTGGAAGCCAGACCTCTGTTATGATGACATGAGGTGATGCAGGAATTGATGAATGACATTTTTTATTTAACTACTTCACTCAATAGTATATTTGAACGTCCAATCTTGTAAACATCAGAAAATGAATATAAAAAAAAAAAATCTGTGGCTTTACCAAATTACCACACTCAGTTTTTCAGATAATTCACTTTAAGAAACGTGATATATAAACATGTGGATTGCACTTTTTAAACGCCATCTGTGAACTGCTAGACAGTCTTTAAATAAATAAATAAAAAATATACACACATCTTCCTGATCTCTCCAGTCAGTAACATTACACACAAAGTGCAGAAAAATAAAGGAGAGCAAATCCCTGCCTGAACCTCTTTGAAAATATTTAGGTAAACCAAAATTGACACAATATAACAATTGTAAAAAAAAAAAAAAATAATTGTTATGCACTGCCAGCCATAATGATCCTAGCTCAAAGGTTTTTTGCTTGGGTGATTTCCACGTGCAGTTTTGAAGTGCGTTCATATGGCGTAACACTTTCAAACATTTCGGTCACTGATCCTTGCCGAGTACTTGGATTATTTTGCACACTGTTTGTTTTTGTAGCTTTACACCTATCATACAGTGCTTTGTGGTGTGTTTTAGGTGCTGGTACAGGTTGGTAGTGTTGCCCCGTGAAGTAGCAACTGTAACAAGGCAGGTTTTGCACAATACATGATGCTGGAAAACATCTTTTTTAAAGCCAAAATAGTCCCACACGACTGATGTACTGTTCCTCTTTGACACTAACATTCCTTCAGTGTCTGGTTCTGTCGAGCCTGAGGCCATTGTCAATGTACAGTTGCCAAAATCTCGTTTCATCATATCGCAATATTATCACAAATGCAATTAATCGTCCAGCCTTAGTGTGTGTGTGTGTGTGTGTGAGAGAGAGTGTGTGTGTGGTGAGTGAGAGAGAGAGAGAGAGAGAGAGAGAGAGAGAGAGAGAGTGTGTGTGTGTGTGAGTTAGGGCTGCACGATATTGGGAAAATATGCGATATTGTTGTTGAGTATTGCGATAACGATATTTCTTGCGATATAACATTTCCCTAGAGAAGTGCTATTTTTATTATTTTATTTTTATTTTTTTATCATTTATATGTAATGATCATACTAAATAAACGGGTAGGCTAATAGATATTCTTCTGATCTTCAGTTTTTTCAGAAGGAGTTACACTTGCAACACTTTGATTAATGGCTGTCTGTGAGACTCTGTTATTGTTACTTGGCATTTCGTTAGCAGTTTTGGTATATTTGGGCTTACACTGTTTGAAGTCTTCATATAGCTCCCTGAGGTTGCGTTCCAGATGACTGTGGAGATTAGTTTCCCCTCTCCCCTGACAATTTTTCGGCACGGCTCAGTGACACCGTCACCAATGTTCACATATTGCATTTTTTGCGTGTCCAAATTCGTTATTTCAAATGCAGGCGTGCGATAAGCACGCTCAAAATGAAGGCACGTTTTTCCAGGCCCGCCTATGCCGCAACGAGATGAGAACATCTCAACTCGTCAGAATGCCGCAAGCTCATCGCAGGTCATGTGACAAAAAAATCAGCTTCGCTATCAGCTTCGCCCTTTCCGTAACAACATGGGAAGCTCGGCCGAACAGCTGATCATAGCTGTACAGGGCGGGTTTTTATTTCTCATCTCCATAAATATATCTAGTAGTTAATCTAATGCAAGGGCTAGAAATCAATTAATCCTTTGCTGATACTTCCTCGTCATCATGGAAAGCGCTCAGCGCAGTTCATGGTTGCATAGCAACGACAGACGCAAGCGCTTGTTGAAAGAAGAAGCGGCCGCGTTTTTCAGGCGTTTTTGACGCGATATGTGAATGGCCCCTTACACAGTACCTGCATTTGTGACACGTCTTCTCTATTGAAGCCAAAATATTGCCATATTTCAGA
Source organism: Gila robusta (assembly GCA_030770095.1). Classification (NCBI taxonomy): domain Eukaryota; kingdom Metazoa; phylum Chordata; class Actinopteri; order Cypriniformes; family Leuciscidae; genus Gila; species Gila robusta. Next base: position 19,856 of record JAVALU010002287.1, on the reverse strand, counting down.
CGTACAGGTCTTTTTTGGCACAGGTTCTTCGCTGTTGTCATTTTCCTCGCTTGTCTCAACTCCCGCCATTAGTTTTTATTTTCCACTCTCGTCTCACTTGTTCCCCTTGGGCCCGATCTAGCCAATAGCATAATAGCACCTACGGGGGAGGCGGGTATAAAGATAGAAAGGCCCCATCTGATTGGTCGAATTTGGATAAACAACCTATGCATGCGTGCAACACACAAATGCTTGGCACATAAAATAAATGTAATTTATCGCACCTCTCTACGATACGGATATCGCATATACTATTATCGCGATGACGATAATTTTTCGATATATTGTGCAGCCCTAGTGTGAGTGTGTGTGTCTCTGTGAGTGAGTGTGTGTGAGTGTGTGTGAGAGTGTGTGTGAGAGTGTGTGTGTGCGTGTGTGTGTGTGTGTGTGTGTGTGTGTGTGTGTGTGAGAGAGTGAGTGAGTGAGTGTGTGTGTGCCTGCGTGTGTGTGTGTGTCTCTGTGAGTGAGTGTGTGTGAGTGTGTGTGTGTGTGAGTGAGTGTTTCTGTGAGTGAGTGTGTGTGTGTGTGTGTGTCTCTGTGAGTGAGTGTGTGTGTGAGAGTGTGTGTGTGTGTGTGTCTGTGTGTGAGTGAGTGTTTGTTTGAGAGAGAGTGTGTGGTGTGTGTTTGTGTGTGCGTGCGTGTGTGTGTGTGAGTGTGTGTGCGCGTGTGTGCCTGCGTGTGTGTGTGTGTGAGAGTGAGTGAGTGAGTGTGTGTGTGAGAGAGTGAGTGAGTGAGTGTGTGTGTGTGCCTGCGTGCCTGCGTGTGTGTGTCTCTGTGAGTGAGTGTGTGTGTGTGTGTGTGTGAGTGAGTGTCTCTGTGAGTGAGTGTGTGAGTGTTTGTGTGTGAGAGTGAGTGAGTGAGTGTGTGTGTGTGTGTGTGTGCCTGCGAGTGTGTGTGTGTGCAAGAGTGTGTGTGTGTCTGTATGAGTGTGTTAGAGTGTACTTGTCTACCTATCTAAGTGGGGACCTTGGTGTCGTTACACACTCACCAACAGGGGACCGCCGAGCCAAGTGGGGACATTTTTCAAGTCCCCTGTTGGTCATGCCTTAAAACATGTTAAAATAAAGTAAAAAACGGTCTGGTTAATTTATTACATTTTTGACCAAGTGGGGACCTTCAAGTGTGTGTGTGTTTAAGCCCATACTCAGCAGCGCTCCTGTAGGCTGGAGCAGGAACTGCAATGGCCCATTAACACACGTCGTTCACACTTCTCTATTGTTTGAATGGCTTGCTGTCCCAGAGAGGCTCTGAGACTGTAGAGCTGCTGTTTAACTGCTGCTTAGTTAAGGAACTTTGGGTAACTTTGTAATAACTGCATGCTATTAATCATGAGTTAAGCACTAAGCATAGTGAACTGTTAATTCATCATTTATAAAGCAATAAAAGTATATATATAAATACAGAATGTGTGTATAAATACAATATAAATACAGCTATAAATGCTTTATTCTTGTTTTAAAAGCATATCTATAATGTGTTTAATAATTGTATTTTGTATTTTCATACTTTATTAATGATCAATTTATAATGTTTAAATGAAGTATAGCATTATTTACAAACCAGTTATTTAGGAGTTGTCAGTGGTTTAAAAGATCACTTATATACTGTATATATATATATATATATATATATATATATATATATATATATATATATATATTATAATGTTCACACAGGAATCAGGAAAGATTGCTTGAGGACAGATCATTTAAAGGGTTAGTTCACCCCAAAATGAAAATTCTGATTTTCTCACCCTCATGTTGTTCAACCCTGTAAGACTTTCGTTCATCTTCGGAACACGTCACACGCATCACACACACATGACCAGCATCGCCCAATAGTGAGCCTACGTGTGACGTTCAACCAGAAGCTCTACGCTATTACACTACGTGAAATCTCGAGGCCGACAGAGAAGGAAATGAATACTTGAATAAAGTCGTTATTTTTGTTTGTTTTTTGCGCACAGAAAGTATTCTCGTCGCTTGATAAACTTAAGATTGAGCCACTGTAGTCACTCGGACTATTTTAACAATTTCTTTAATAACTTTTTGGGACGGCTAGTTTCAATCCCTTAGAAGCCTATGGAGGAGTGATCCAGCTCTCAGATTTAATCAAAAATATCTTAATTTGTGTCCCGAAGATGAATGAAGGTCTTACGGGTCTGAAACAACATGAGGGAGAGTAATTACTGACAGAATATTAATTTTGGGGTGAACTATCCCTTTAAATCTACAACGGGGTAAAAATACAGACGGCCCAGCGGCAACAGTGCAGAAGACAAGAAGACGCCTCTTATCATTCATAATATTATTTTTCTTATTTAACGCTCTCTCTTCATAGATACTTTCTATGCTTGGTTATGCAGTCCCTAACAATTTACTTGCCATTGTTATGTGTCATTGCACACACACACACATACATGTCTATATTACTAACAGAGCACTGTCGCTCTACACTGGCCAAGAGGGGACTTGCTGAACGATTTCTATCCAACCAACTGGGGACTCTGTGTGTGTGTGAACAGTGAAGTGAACTGGCAGTGAAATCTGTCTTCATAATGTAACTTATATATATATGTTACATTATATATATTTTATATACATTATATATAGAAGTTACATTCATTATATATATATGTTCACACAGACATCAGAGATCACAATATGCATAGATAAACATATGCAATATAATATTAAAAAGAGAATGACCAAACCATCAGTTATCAAAAATTAAAAAAATTAATTTTTTGAGGAAAGACCATTTGAATCTGTTTTTCATTCAACGGGTAAAAAATACAGACGGCCCAGCGGCAACAGTTCAAAAGCAGAGGCAAGAAGACGCCTCTTATCATTCTTAATATTATTTTTCTTATTTAACGCTCTCTCTTCATAGATACTTTCTATGCTTTGTTATGCAGTCCCTTTAGGTATTATGACAGAAAATAGCTCTTTAAGGTAACGATTTCTATGACTTAATGCAGAATAATGATTTTATTAATCAAAATGAACTCGGTCCCCAGTCGGATGGTAACGAACGATACCAGTTTGGCTGCTTTGAACATTTCTTGCCATCACAAACACTGTAAAGATTTTGGAGGTCAATCTCAAAATGTTATGTGGACTTGCTGCACTGAACATTTTTAGTTGGTTCAGTTGAAATATATGAAGTAGGGATGTTCATTTAACATGTTTTTCTGACTGACAGCTGATGCTTGTCATCATCAGTTAACTTACATGATTTGAAGTTTAGATTAGAATTAAATGGAATGAAGTGTATGTGACCCATTCAGCTCTACCTAACTTGGATGTCTTTTTCCAGTAATAAACAAACACTGTCAAAAATGTAGATCTATATGTGCAAATAGCAGCATAAACAACAGAACATGCGGATTCCCACACCGTCACATCAAGCACCCACAGTGCTTCTGTGAACACATTAAACCAGAATAAAAGTGTATATATAATAAAGAGGCCTACGCAAATTAACAATTAACAAAACTAAAGTGCGATAAATAGTACACGCTTTAGGGACTGTTTACACAACATCATTTTCAACTGAAAACTTTTCATGCGTTTTGGCCTTTTTGGGGGCTGTCTGACAATGCAAGCTTTTAAAAACGAGTTTCAAAGTGCAAGGTTTTGAAAACGATGCCTTTACTATCTGCATGTAAACAACATAAACGTGAATTTGTGAAAATGGTACGTCATTCCATGTCTCTATAGCACGCATTGTGTTTATCGTGCAATTTATACACGAAAAGGAGTGTTTATGTGCATACGATACGCATGGGGAGGTTTAGGGTAGGTTTAGTAGTGGTGTGGGGTACGCATTTATTATACGTTTGGTTAGGATTAGTGGTGTGGGGTGTGTGTGTATTATATGCAATAAAGTGCGTATCATACGCACGTAAAATACGAATTTTCGCGTAAAAAGTGCACGATAAACACAATGCGTGCTATAGAGATGCATTTTCATGAGATCAAGCTGGTCAAGCACAAGCATATAACATGTTCACATGCGTACTTATGATCACATGTTCACACGTTCATGAGTATTACGTGTTCGTGGGGTTTATTTTTTGACAAAGCGACATCAACTATGTATTTAACAATATTTTACATTTTACACGCAGTTTTGACTGATATCTGTAGTGTATTACTTTAGTTTGAAAACTACTTCAATTATATTTTTAACTGTTACCTGGTTTCAATCTTATTTATGGATCAGAAAGTTTTTGTCAGGATAGGTCATTTCTCCTCTTCTGTCGCTCACCTCCACAAGGATCGATCTTGGCGCCCTCCCTTTACTCGTTCTACATGCTACCATTGGGTTCTATTTTAATAAGACATGGTGTTTCCTTCCATTCTTATGCTGACGACACCCAAATATATATACACCTATTGAGAGAAATGATCCGTCTGCATTCATTTCTCTTTTATTATGCTTAGATGAGGTTACATCTTGGCTTGCTCAAAACTTTTTGTCTTTAAATGAAGACAAAACTGAGGTGATAGTTTTCGGCCCCACTGATCATTTTAAGACCACCAGCATCGGTTTGAGGAGCTTTTCTGCATTCAGATCTACGCATGTGCAGAATTTGGGTGTGCTTTTAGATGGGCCTTTAAAACGTGACAAACAAATAACTTCGGTAATTGTATCTAGTTTCAACTCAATAAAAGCAAGCAGAAATATCTCTTTAACCCTCTGGGGACCAAGGGGTTTTTGGGGCCCTTGGGATGTTTTGACATGCACTGACATTTGTGCTTTTTTCAGTTATTTATAAACATGTTAATGGCAAAGGTGTAAATTCACTCTATATAGCACAAACTGGGCTACCATAATATGTGAGCAACATGTATGTACATGTTTGTATTTTTGAGAGAATATTATTTATGCATGGTTATTGAAAAAACTAAAAATAAAAGTTTCTGAAATAAGGCCACAAAACACATATTGATTATTTCTTCACAAGACTTTTGAAAATTGTATCACATAGTCTAGAATATTTGCTTCAAAACTATGTGAGAATCATCCTGACTACTCATTCAGATAAGTCAATAAAGTCTTTTAGAATGTGTATGACGTGTTTTGTTTGAGAAAGCTTTATGCGAATAGGCGTGGATCTCTCATTACTATGTATGGCATTTCACACCTGAGAAAGACAAAGACCCTCCCATAATGGCCCTATTAGGTGTGCTATCAGGCCATATCATTATGAGGAGCCTTGCACAAAGAATGAGGAGATTTAAAAAAGAATGGCTTTTAGATTGTTTGGATTTATTTACAACACACACACACACTGCTTAGAATAAGTGAACACACTCATGCTAAAGTTGACTAAAAAGAGGAATAAAAAATCTTAAAATACAGGGTGCATACGTCTAGACACTTCTATCACACCCTTCACCATATAGACATGGTTTTATTTCAGTTCAAAGTTCAAAGTTAGAGTTAGAAACATCTTGAAAAGAAAATTGTCTTTTTCCATAAATGTCTTAGTTTGATCATACATATTTCAAAGTTGAGGATTCATTATTTTGATATAGCTTGCATTGGAACAAACACTATAATATCTTAGTTGATTAGTTTATTGACAAAACATACTATATATTTAACATATGAGCAGAAACTCCTAACAAAAGCTTATGATGTCTATTTTAGACTAGTCAACGAAATGTTTTCTTTTATTTCGTCTGTAACAGTGCGTATCTGTGTGTTCATTCATTCACACACACACACACACACACACACACACACACACACACACACAGAAACATGATTCACATTTAAACAGTATGCTATTTTTCCGTTTACAGACACTAACGTTATTCTATATCGCGATTAGAACAAAGCACAAGCATAAAACACTTACACTTCTCAGCTGAATCTGTTGCTCCTCCTCGTGGTGAAAATAGGCTAAACCAGCACTTGTTCTGAGGTAGGTAAATGTCCCAGGATTGTTCCTCATATAGCCGCGCAAGACGACAGTAGATTAATCTGACTAAAAAATATAGTGTGTTTTCAGAGTTTATGGGCGTTAACGCGTCTCAATGTGTTGCTTCACATATTTGCGTCTGAATAGCGCGTGCTCTCCGTGGGCGTGTCACATTACCAGAATAATGAGCTGAGAGAAAGATAATTAGACCGGCTGACACGTCTCTCTTTTTATATAGATGACATAAACGGAGAATATTTATTTTAGTTTTGAATCGGATCATTTAAAAGTACAAACTCAAATGATTTAAAAGATATATTGCTTATAGCTGGGTGAATAGTATTTGCTGAGTTTTGTTGAAGATTAGAGACGTGCTCCAGAAAAAAAGTTCACGGTAACTGAGAGGCAGAACGCACACCCTGTTTATTTTCTTTATTTTACAAAAGCACAATATTTTATTTAGATTGTATGTGGGCACATAAAAAAGTAGACATTTAACAGATTATTTTCTCATATTTCTTAACTCTATATGAACAGAAATGATGGTAGTACTTTAAGTCTATTTTTCTGCTATGTGAAAAAAAACAAGCAAAACGCGCCGGCGCGTTTCTGGTCCCCAGAGGGTTAAGGTAACAATTGCAGGTCACCACACAAGTTAAACTGTACCTGATCTAGACTCTATATAAATAAAATGCAATCGCAGCAGTAAGTCAGGAGAATGCTTATATTTCTCCCTTTGGTTTCAATTTTGAACATGTTTCAGTTCTTTTTAACAAGGTATACATTTTAATACAATTATAAAATGATATAACATGATTTGATACTGTATATTAGCAGCAATTATACATTGTTTACTTTACCAACAAAGTGGAGACCCTCTTTTCTGTAATGAAAGACCAATCTTATTGGTTGTGGTCCCTCATACATTGGCCAATATCAATCAAAAAACAACAACACAAAAACAACCTTGTTTCCCTTAGGGCTTAAATTACCCAGAATTTTTTATTACATCATTACATTTTTCCCCTGACTGACAGGTGATGCTTGTAACCCAATCATAATCCGTTAACCCACAACATTAGAATGTTATATTCTAATTAAATTAAATTAGAATATATTTATTTGTAAATACTTATCACTTTTTTCAAAGTTCTTCGCTCCGTTGTCTTAAACAACTTTCAGCTTCACTGCAGTAAATTTCACATTCAAAACGCATTAAAACTACCAAAACACATCATTCATGTCTCAAATTAAGTCATTATTCCAGAACACTATTAAAGCTTTCACACAACAAACACAATAAAATAAAATAAAATAAAAAAACACAACAGGCAGCAATATGCACTATTTTCTGCTGTTCAGAATTCGTTACATGGTTCATGTTTACATGAAAGACTAAGACTTGTGTAGGTGTTTAGTTACATCTTCATTTTTATAGATTCAGAATATGTTTCAATGTGGTATACGGTAGAAATATCTTATTCCTCTGTGTGTTTTGAACTTAAATATAACAGTCTTGGAAATAATATGTAAGCATGTGCAAATTGGCCTGTACAGTAAATCAAGTTCTGCTGGTCTTTGTGTTTAAGCGAGAAATGAATTCATGTAAATGGAAAGATCTCAGTTTAGCCGGAGACTGATCTTGTGATCACTGAGTGAAGAGTTTTGAGAAGGTGTTCAATGTTGTATTATGTTCAGAGTTTTGGCAGTGTTGTGTCTAAGTGAAATATGTAGTTTGGAAGATGTAGTCACTGAATGCATTAATACAACTCTAAAAAGAAAAAAAAAAACAACAACCTGTAATAGCAGCTGCAAATGGAGCCTTATTTATCACTCAGAATTAGTGTTAAATACATTTACACAAACACATGTAGATCACTGTCTCTCTAGTGTCGTCCACACCATCATAATGAGGGACAGAAGACACAGAATGATCATATGTGCCCCACATCACACCAGGATATTTCACCCAAAAATTGAAAATTCACTCATTAAATGTTCAACTGATGTTAAAAACAGAAACATTATATGGTAACCTCTACACATTCTGTGTTGTTACAGTGCTGCAAAAATGGCAGAAATGTTTCTTTATGAAATAGCAGACACAATACCACATATATTTAAAAAAAAAAAGATCTAAATCAACTTCTAGGTTTGGGTGAAGTGAGAAAGTCACAGAGACAGAACTAAAAACCTAATACATCAAATCAACTCTAAAAATAAAAGATATTCAAGACTGTGATATAAATTATTGAATGATTTGACCATAACTCATTACTATCCTTGATATTCTAACATAGGCATTTCATGTGACTCTAGTGTGTGGATTGAGCACATCCCCCACAGTCATTTACATCGCAATACAGGACGGCTTGAAGGTGTTTTAGGTGAACCGGCCTGAGAGCTCACAAAAACACACTTACCAATGTCCAAGAATCTGTGCAACTTCTCAAACTACAATAAACTAGAGAAAACGCTGGGATTTACCCTTCCAAACATATTTTGTAACGTTTTCTTTTGTACAAGTGTATTTAAAAAATAAATAAAAACAAGAATTACACTATCTACTGTTAACTGCAGTTTGTTACATTATCCATGTTTACAATACTGTACAAAATTATTCTTAATTTTCCCCTGGCAACATTGCTGGGATCAGTCCCGGAATCGACCCGGTGTGAAATAAAGGCAGGATGAATGCCATGTCACATGTATTAACGGTATCTTTACAGGATGTGTGTGAACACACACTGATTCCAGAAAATCCCTGGTAGTGTGGATGAACAGAAATCAAAACATCCCGGGACGAATTATCAGTGTATTTTCCGGAATCTCGGTGTGAAAGGGGCTTATGTGACAAACTGTGGATCATTTATTACTGCTTTGGCAAAAAATTTATTCAATGACATCTTTCAATTTACATGAATTTATTTCTCACTTAACACAAACACTAACAGAACTTTATGTTCTTTACATCTTTACATTCTCTAATCAAAACTGATGTTCAAAACCTAACACAACAAAACATGAATAAGACCAAAATGTGCAACATTTATACAGTAATACCATTTTGAAATATATTCTGAATCTGAAAAATAAAAAAAAAACAATTATATTTAACTAAACACCTACACAAGTGTTTGTGTTAGTCTCCGTTTAATCACCATCTATACAAAAGGGGAAATTAGGAATAATTTTGTACAGTATTGTAAACATGGATAATGTAACAAACCGCAGTTAACAGTAGATAGTGTAATTCTTGTTTTTATTTATTTTTTAAATACACTTGTACAAAAGAAAACGTTACAAAATATGTTTGGAAGGGTAAATCCCAGCGTTTTCTCTAGTTTATTGTAGTTTATTTGAGAAGTTGCACAGATTCTTGGACATTGGTAAGTGTGTTTTAGTGAGCTCTCAGGCCGGTTCACCTAAAACACCTTCAAGCCGTCCTGCATTGAGATGTAAATGACTGTGGGGGATGTGCTCAATCCACACACTAGAGTCACATGAAATGCCTATGTTAGAATATCAAGGATAGTAATGAGTTATGGTCAAATCATTCAATAATTTATACCACAGTCTTGAATATCTTTTATTTTTAGAGTTGATTTGATGTATTAGGTTTTTAGTTCTGTCTCTGTGACTTTCTCACTTCACCCAAACCTAGAAGTTGATTTAGATCTCTTTTTTTTAAATATATGTGGTATTGTGTCTGCTATTTCATAAAGAAACATTTCTGCCATTTTTGCAGCACTGTAACAACACAGAATGTGTAGAGGTTACCATATAATGTTTCTGTTTTTAACATCAGTTGAACATTTAATGAGTGAATTTTCAATTTTGGGTGAAATATCCTGGTGTGATGTGGGGAACATATGATCATTCTGTGTCTTCTGTCCCTCATTATGACGGTGTGGACGACACTAGAGAGACAGTGATCTACATGTGTTTGTGTAAATGTATTTAACACTAATTCTGAGTGATAAATAAGGACCCATTTGCAGCTGCTATTACAGGTTGTTGTTTTTTTTTCTTTTTAGAGTTGTATTAATGCATTCAGTGACTACATCTTCCAAACTACATATTTCACTTAGACACAACACTGCCAAAACTCTGAACATAATACAACATTGAACACCTTCTCAAAACTCTTCACTCAGTGATCACAAGATCAGTCTCCGGCTAAACTGAGATCTTTCCATTTACATGAATTCATTTCTCGCTTAAACACAAAGACCAGCAGAACTTGATTTACTGTACAGGCCAATTTGCACATGCTTACATATTATTTCCAAGACTGTTATATTTAAGTTCAAAACACACAGAGGAATAAGATATTTCTACCGTATACCACATTGAAACATATTCTGAATCTATAAAAATTAAGATGTAACTAAACACCTACACAAGTCTTAGTCTTTCATGTAAACATGAACCATGTAACGAATTCTGAACAGCAGAAAATAGTGCATATTGCTGCCTGTTGTGTTTTTTTATTTTATTTTATTTTATTGTGTTTGTTGTGTGAAAGCTTTAATAGTGTTCTGGAATAATGACTTAATTTGAGACATGAATGATGTGTTTTGGTAGTTTTAATGCGTTTTGAATGTGAAATTTACTGCAGTGAAGCTGAAAGTTGGTTAAGACAACGGAGCGAAGAACTTTGAAAAAAGTGATAAGTATTTACAAATAAATATATTCTAATTTAATTAGAATATAACATTCTAATGTTGTGGGTTAACGGATTATGATTGGGTTACAAGCATCACCTGTCAGTCAGGGGAAAAATGTAATGATGTAATAAAAAATTCTGGGTAATTTAAGCCCTAAGGGAAACAAGGTTGTTTTTGTGTTGTTGTTTTTTGATTGATATTGGCCAATGTATGAGGGACCACAACCAATAAGATTGGTCTTTCATTACAGAAAAGAGGGTCTCCACTTTGTTGGTAAAGTAAACAATGTATAATTGCTGCTAATATACAGTATCAAATCATGTTATATCATTTTATAATTGTATTAAAATGTATACCTTGTTAAAAAGAACTGAAACATGTTCAAAATTGAAACCAAAGGGAGAAATATAAGCATTCTCCTGACTTACTGCTGCGATTGCATTTTATTTATATAGAGTCTAGATCAGGTACAGTTTAACTTGTGTGGTGACCTGCAATTGTTACCTTAAAGAGATATTTCTGCTTGCTTTTATTGAGTTGAAACTAGATACAATTACCGAAGTTATTTGTTTGTCACGTTTTAAAGGCCCATCTAAAAGCACACCCAAATTCTGCACATGCGTAGATCTGAATGCAGAAAAGCTCCTCAAACCGATGCTGGTGGTCTTAAAATGATCAGTGGGGCCGAAAACTATCACCTCAGTTTTGTCTTCATTTAAAGACAAAAAGTTTTGAGCAAGCCAAGATGTAACCTCATCTAAGCATAATAAAAGAGAAATGAATGCAGACGGATCATTTCTCTCAATAGGTGTATATATATTTGGGTGTCGTCAGCATAAGAATGGAAGGAAACACCATGTCTTATTAAAATAGAACCCAATGGTAGCATGTAGAACGAGTAAAGGGAGGGCGCCAAGATCGATCCTTGTGGAGGTGAGCGACAGAAGAGGAGAAATGACCTATCCTGACAAAAACTTTCTGATCCATAAATAAGATTGAAACCAGGTAACAGTTAAAAATATAATTGAAGTAGTTTTCAAACTAAAGTAATACACTACAGATATCAGTCAAAACTGCGTGTAAAATGTAAAATATTGTTAAATACATAGTTGATGTCGCTTTGTCAAAAAATAAACCCCACGAACACGTAATACTCATGAACGTGTGAACATGTGATCATAAGTACGCATGTGAACATGTTATATGCTTGTGCTTGACCAGCCTGATCTCATGAAAATGCATCTCTATAGCACGCATTGTGTTTATCGTGCACTTTTTACGCGAAAATTCGTATTTTACGTGCGTATGATACGCACTTTATTGCATATAATACACACACACCCCACACCACTAATCCTAACCAAACGTATAATAAATGCGTACCCCACACCACTACTAAACCTACCCTAAACCTCCCCATGCGTATCGTATGCACATAAACACTCCTTTTCGTGTATAAATTGCACGATAAACACAATGCGTGCTATAGAGACATGGAATGACGTACCATTTTCACAAATTCACGTTTATGTTGTTTACATGCAGATAGTAAAGGCATCGTTTTCAAAACCTTGCACTTTGAAACTCGTTTTTAAAAGCTTGCATTGTCAGGCTGTCACATGTCTGTCCTGTCTTGTGTTGCACATGGGTGGTTGTTATGTTGGGCCATGTGCCTCTGTCATTGTTTGATCCCTCCCGCTCGTTACCTGATTAGTGTTTGAGTTTCCCCACCTGTTCCCTCTTGATTTGTTCCCTTTATAAGTCTCCTCATGTTTGCAGTCTTGGTCGGTTCGTTGTCATTGTCAGATGTTTCTCTGTTCCTGGTTGGTGTTCCCTGTATTCTTGACCCAGTGTTTGTTTCATGTTCATTTATTATGTTTTCCCCCTCGTGGGTTTTTGATTTGTGTTTGTTCTGTTTTTGTAAATAAACCTTCCTTGTTTTGCACTTGAGTTCTCCTTTTCCTAAGTGTGAACGTGACAGAACGAACCGACCATTTTTGAACTCAGCAGCAAGAAGGATTTTATTTATTTATTTATTTTTTTTTTCTCTGAAGAAGCATGAATGACATGTATATGGACGACGATGATCTGGATTGCCCGGACTACGTCATCTCCACATTTGGAGCAACCCAGTTCCGTCCTATCGGCGGGGACCGAAGGACTCGGCCCGGTAAGGAATCCGGAGGAATGAACATCTTCCAAGCGTTCGCTTTGATGGCTCATCAAAGGGAGGAGTCGGAGCGCTTGGCCAGGGTTTCTGAGACCCGTGGAGGTCACAGGAGAGATTTTCGGGGGACCCGCCAGGTAATTTTTCGTGGGACCCGGGGAGGTTGTAAAGGAGGAGGAGGTGGTCGAGAGGAGCGTCAACATCACTCTCCATCCTGGCCTCCTTACGATCCTGTACCAGTGGAGGGCAGTTCAGAGCCGGCTTCTCACCGTCATGGACGGAGGAGAGGAAATCCATCTGCCCAGCGAGAGACTGCTCACGTCCCGTCTGCCCAGCGAGAGACTGCTCACGTCCCGTCTGCCCAGCGAGAGACTGCTCACGTCCCGTCTGCCCAGCGAAGGACTGCTCACGTCCCCTCTGCCCAGCGAGAGACCGCTCATGTCCCGTCTGCACAGCGAGAGACTATTCACGTTCCGTCTGCCCAGCGAGAGACTGCTCACGTCCCGTCTGCCCAGCGAGAGACTGCTCACGTCCCGTCTGCCCAGCGAAGGACTGCTCACGTCCCTCTGCCCAGCGAGAGACTGCTCACGTCCCGTCTGCCCAGCGAGAGACTGCTCACGTCCCGTCTGCCCAGCGAGAGACTGCTCACGTCCCGTCTGCCCAGCGAAGGACTGCTCACGTCCCCTCTGCCCAGCGAGAGACCGCTCATGTCCCGTCTGCACAGCGAGAGACTATTCACGTTCCGTCTGCCCAGCGAGAGACTGCTCACGTCCCGTCTGCCCAGCGAGAGACTGCTCACGTCCCGTCTGCCCAGCGAAGGACTGCTCACGTCCCTCTGCCCAGCGAGAGACCGCTCATGTCCCGTCTGCACAGCGAGAGACTATTCACGTTCCGTCTACCCAGCGAAGGACTTTTCGCGTCCCGTCTGTCCAGCGAGAGACTGTCCACGTCACGTCTGCCCAGCGGGAGACTGTCCCTGAGCCGGTGCCTGTCCCTGAGCCGGTGCCTGTCCCTGAGCCGGTACCTGTCCCTGAACCGGTGCCTGTCCCTGAGCCGGTGCCTGTCCCTGAGCCGGTGCCTGTCCCTGAGCCGGTGCCTGTCCCTGAGCCGGTGCCTGTCCCTGAGCCGGTGCCTGTCCCTGAGCCGGTGCCTGTCCCTGAGCCGGTACCTGTCCCTGAACCGGTGGTTGTCCCTGAACCGGTGCCTGTCCCTGAACCGGTATCTGTCCCTGAGCCGGTGCCTGTCTCAGAGCCTGTGTCCGGCCCTGAGCTGGAAGATATGTTTGTGTCTGTATTTGTTTCTGTTATGTTGACTGTTGCTGTTTTAGTATCTGTCCCTGAGCCAGTGTCTGTCCCTGTCCCTGAGCCTGTGTCGATCCCGGAGATTGTGTTTGCCCCTGAGCCGGAATCTGTCCCTGAGCCGGAATCTATGTTTGTTTCTGTATTTGTTTCTGTTCTTATGACTGTGTCTGTGTTAATGTCTGTCCCTGAGCCAGTGTCTGTCCCTGTCCCTGTCCCGGAGCCTGTCCTTGACCCGGAGCCGGTGTCGGTCCCAGAGCCTGAGCCTGTGTCTATCCCAGAGTCTGAGCCTGTGCCTGTCCCAGAGCCTGAACCGAGGTCTACACCGCCCTGGCCGCCCGAGGGGTCTGCACCGCCCTGGCCACCTGAAAGGCCTGATCCGCCCTGGACGCCCGAGGGGTCTGCTCCGCCCTGGCCACCCGAAGGGTCTTCACCGCCCTGGCCACCCGAAGGGTCTTCACCGCCCTGGCCACCCGAAGGGTCTGACCGCCCTGGCCACCTGAAAGGTCTGATCCGCCCTGGCCACCTGAAAGGTCTGATCCGCCCTGGCCACCTGAAAGGTCTGATCCGCCCTGGCCACCTGAAAGGTCTGATCCGCCCTGGCCACCTGAAAGGTCTGATCCGCCCTGGCCACCTGAAAGGTCTTCACCGCCATGGCCGCCCGAGGGTTCTTCACCGCCATGGCCGCCCGAGGGTTCTTCGCCGCCCTGGCCACTCGAGGGTTCTTCGCCGCCCTGGCCACCTGATGAACTCTGTCTCGCCCTGGCCGGTCGATGTCCCGTTCCGCCCTGGTCTGTCCCCCCTGTCCCGCCCTGGTCTGTCCCTCCCGTTCCGCCTGATGTTTCCTTCCTGCCCCGCCCTAGCCTCATGGAGCGTCTGGTAGCCGCTCCGTAGGGAGGGGGTTATGTCACATGTCTGTCCTGTCTTGTGTTGCACATGGGTGGTTGTTATGTTGGGCCATGTGCCTCTGTCATTGTTTGATCCCTCCCGCTCGTTACCTGATTAGTGTTTGAGTTTCCCCACCTGTTCCCTCTTGATTTGTTCCCTTTATAAGTCTCCTCATGTTTGCAGTCTTGGTCGGTTCGTTGTCATTGTCAGATGTTTCTCTGTTCCTGGTTGGTGTTCCCTGTATTCTTGACCCAGTGTTTGTTTCATGTTCATTTATTATGTTTTCCCCCTCGTGGGTTTTTGATTTGTGTTTGTTCTGTTTTTGTAAATAAACCTTCCTTGTTTTGCACTTGAGTTCTCCTTTTCCTAAGTGTGAACGTGACAGAACGAACCGACCAAGACTGCAAACATGAGGAGACTTATAAAGGGAACAAATCAAGAGGGAACAGGTGGGGAAACTCAAACACTAATCAGGTAACGAGCGGGAGGGATCAAACAATGACAGAGGCACATGGCCCAACATAACAACCACCCATGTGCAACACAAGACAGGACAGACATGTGACACAGGCCCCCAAAAAGGCCAAAACGCATGAAAAGTTTTCAGTTGAAAATGATGTTGTGTAAACAGTCCCTAAAGCGTGTACTATTTATCGCACTTTAGTTTTGTTAATTGTTAATTTGCGTAGGCCTCTTTATTATATATACACTTTTATTCTGGTTTAATGTGTTCACAGAAGCACTGTGGGTGCTTGATGTGACGGTGTGGGAATCCGCATGTTCTGTTGTTTATGCTGCTATTTGCACATATAGATCTACATTTTTGAGGTATTTGAATGGGTCAAGTCAAGTCAAATATATTTATATAGCGCTTTTCACAATACAGATTGTATCAAAGCTGCTTCACAGTATCAATCAAAACAACTTAACAGTGTTTGTTTATTACTGGAAAAAGACATCCAAGTTAGGTAGAGCTGAATGGGTCACATACACTTCATTCCATTTAATTCTAATCTAAACTTCAAATCATGTAAGTTAACTGATGATGACAAGCATCAGCTGTCAGTCAGAAAAACATGTTAAATGAACATCCCTACTTCATATATTTCAACTGAACCAACTAAAAATGTTCAGTGCAGCAAGTCCACATAACATTTTGAGATTGACCTCACTGATTCTTGAAACTTTGACAAAAACATGTCCCACTAAGAAAAGTGCTAATTCTATTGGAAATGAATAACATTATCATGAATAAAAATGTACAAATGTAAGGTTCTTTTATAGGTTTATTTTGAATTTGTATTAATTTAATGATTATATGCTGGCCCATTGCCTACAAAATCAGTTGTCGTCGGATAAGAGAAAATCATTCCAACTTGATTAAAAAAACAAAAATTAATAATTTAATTGAATAATATATTTACCACATGAAAGAGTACATTGCAATATGTATTAACAATTACAAAAAGTAAGTTTTGAACAATATTTACTATTATTTTGTGGTTGCTCAAAATGTGTCCCACATATTCGTCACCACCGTCAGATATTTATAAAAAGCAATAAAATCAGGCAACTACAAGGTCAAATATAGCTGCAAGCAGCCATTATCGGGGCCAAGCGCAAGAAGATGATATCAGATGCCAACATGGCTGGGAGTGTCAGACCAACTGCAACAATGAGCAATTAAAGACATTTAAAGATGAATTTTGGCAAAATGGCTGAAAAATCTAATACATTAACTAAAAATATGATTTAATGGATTATCACTTTCGACCAATAGGTGGTGCAGTTACGAAATGTATGTGGTGTGGTCAGAGTGAGGTGGCAATGACACACACACAGTTTGTTGTCAAAATGTCAAGGCATTGCAGAGATAAACCCTGAATAGTCATTTTGGCAGCATGCCTCAACTTTGATGCTGCACTATACAAAAACGGGTTCGTCTATCGACACGAAATCCATAACTTTTAGTCGGCACAGTCTGGAGAGGATACGATTCGATTTTGGTGAAAATCGGACAAACGGTCTAGGAGGAGTTCGAAAAAGTAGGTTTTGACTGAAAATCAAGATGACGGACAGGAAGTTCGGACAAATAAGTAAAACTTGGTATCTACGTTCTCAGCTTGACCCAAGGAATCTATTAATACCAGTGTCATTTCAATAGCCAGATTTATTCAAAAGTTATTAGCATTTTTGGAAATTTTGTTATAACTTTTGACCACTAGGTGGCGCTGTCTCGAAATCTTTTGAGTACCCTCAGGGCATGGTGCTAATGGCACATTCTGAGTTTCGTAATGTTACAGCAATGCATTTGTTAAGTATAGCATTTTACATCACAAAACTGTATTGAAGTCAATGGGAATTTCATGTTTTGTTCTATTATAGCGCCACCAAGAGGCTCAGTCCCACCATTTTTTTTACGTGTCCTCAGAGTGAGCCCATACATATGTGTGTCAATTTTGGTGTAAAAATCTCAATTCGCTTCGGAGTTATAGACATTTATGTGAAAAAACACGTCAAAAATGACTGACACGTGACTTTGATTGGATTTTACTACCCCTTACTATCAATATTTTCGCATTTGGGCATTGTCGTATAGCCTATCGACCTATGTTTCCAAACTTCTGACGGTGGTTTCGTCTCGATCGGACTAGCGGTTTCGAAGATATCGGCAAATGTTTTTTAAGCGCTAAATTACAACGCTGCACAAACGATATGCTGAAACCTGGCAAGTCTGGTATCGTTGGACTCGGCAAGGATTCAGGAGTCTAACGAGGTCAGTTTTGTGAGAATAAGTAGGCCACACCCAAAGTTATAAGCATTATAAGCTATTGGAGAAAAAAAATCACCACTAGGTGGCGCTGTTTCGAAACTTCTCAGGCTCCTTCAGGGCATCGTACTGATGACCCATACCGAGTTTCGTAACAATTCGTTCATGCGTTCAAAAAATACAGCATTTTAGCACATAATTCAAAATGGCCGACAGGCAAAATTGCTGATCTGGGAAAATTGGATATCAATCGACTCGCCATGACGTCCTGAATCTAACGAGACCATTTTTATGATTTTTGGACAAACCGTTCAGAAGTTATAAGCAAAAATAGCCTTTTTTCGTATCTCCGGACCAGTAGGTGGCGCTGTGCCGAAACGCTGCATGTAGCCTCAGGTCATGCTTGTGATGACATGTACCAAGTTTGGTCTGAATACGATTAAGCGTTGCGGAGATACAGCCTTACGTCTGTTTTCGCAAGCGCTACGTAAAATTAGTTTGTGCGTTTATCGAAAACGGTTTGACGAATCGACTTGAATTCCATAACTTTTTGTCGGCACTGCCTGGAGATGATGTGGTGCAATTTTGGTGAAAATCGGACAAACCGTCTAGGACGAGTTCGCAAAAGTAGGTTTTTTGGACAATTCAAAATGGCGGCCATATTTTTATGACGGAAAATGACGTCATAGGGTGCAATCGAATCAACATGAGCTCAGGAATCAGAAGAAAAAAGAATTTCGTTGATAGGCTTTACGGTTCAAAAGTTATTAGCATAATAAAAGTGAAACTTTGGACAGGTGGTGGCGCTAGAGGCAATGAGTTAGAGACACCAAAATTGGTGCAATTACTGTTGGGACTGTCCTCTATCAGAATGTCAAACCGAAACAACTTTCCCGGAAACGGTTCTATGGGCTGCCATAGACGCCCAGTCGGAAGAAGAAGAAGAAGAAGAAGAAGAATAATAATAAATATAGCTGCAAGCAGCCATTACCGGGGCCAAGCGCAAGAAGCGGCAACAGATGCCATCATGGGTTGGAGTGGCAGATCAACTGCAGCAAGGAGCAATTAAGGACATTTTAAGAGAATTTTGGTAAAATGGCTGAAAAATCATATACATTAACTAAAAGTATGATTTAATGGATTATCACTTTCGACCAATAGGTGGCGCAGTTATGAAATCAATGCATTGTGATCAGAGTGAGGTGACAATGACACATACAAAGTTTGGTGTCAAAATGTGAAGGCATTGCAAAGATAAAGCCTAAATAGTCATTTTGGCAGCATGCCTCAACTTTGATGCTGTGGTATACGAAAACGGTTTCGTCTATCGTCACGAAATCCATAACTTTTAGTCGGCATGGTCTGGAGATGATATGATTCGATTTTGGTGAAAATCGGACGAATGGTCTAGGAGAAGTTCGAAAAAGAAGGTTTTGAAAGTAAATAAAGATGGCGGACAGGAAGTTCGTCCAAATACGTCAAACTTGGTATCTATGTTCTCAGCATGACCCAAGGAATCTGTTAAGACCAGTGTCATTACAATAAGCATATTTTTTCAAAAGTTATTAGCATTTTTGGAATTTTAATTTTAACTTTTGACCAACAGGTGGCGCTGTCTCGAAATCTTTTGAGTACCTTCAGGGGATGGTGCTGGTGGCAAATTATGAGTTTCCTAATGTTACAGCAATGCATTCATTAAGTATAGCATTTTACATCACAAAACTGTATTGAAGTCAATGGGAATTTCATGTTTTTTTCTATTATAGCGCCAACAAGAGGCAAAATCCCACAATTTTTTTCATGTGTCCTCAGACTGAGCCCATACATGTGTGTGCCAAATTTGATGAAAATATCTCAATTCGCTTCGGAGTTATAGACATTTATATGAAAAAACACGTAAAAAATGACTGACACACGACTTTTATTGAATTTTACTACCCCTTACTATCAATATTTTCACATTTGGGCATTAGCATATAGTTAACAAGCTATGATTGCGTACTTCTGACGGTGGTTTCGTCTCAATCGGACTAACGGTTTCGAAGATATCAGCAAATGTTTTTTAAGCGCTAAATCACAACGCTACAAA